>CAUYON010130747.1:0-12897 GCA_963573935.1 Arctocebus calabarensis | reverse complement strand
ATCACTATATAAAGACATTAATACTCTACCTTTAATAAGTTTCGCCAGTACCCTGCTAAGATGCACCGTAGGTGTGTTCCCACTAATTGCCCTCCCTCTACCCATCCTCCCCCCACCCCTCCCCTCCCTTTCCCCTATTTTATAGCTTTCATATGAAGGCTCAAACCCAATTATAGCACAGGAATACAGGGATAGGGGAAAACTTACTTTCTTATTTAACTGTTTGCTGAAGCTCTTATAATAGTCAATATAATATTCAAGCATAAGCATAATATTTATAGTATTTCAACTAATACAAAACCTCTTTGTGATTAAATGTATTATTGTATTTTGGAGCTTTTAAATAGCCTCAGAGATATTAAGTAGTTTTCTTGTAGTCACAATGTGGGTAGAGCCAGAATTGGATACTGCTTCTCTCTGGAGGAAAATAAAAAGACTTGTGTTTTGCATATCTTTGAAAGTCTAACTCTGTGCCGGCCCAAATGTACTACCTGTCTTTTTAAATTTAATTTTATTTTATTTTCTGTTTTTTTTTTTGGGGGGGGGTTGCGTGTGGCATTTTCAAGATCACATATGCATTTTGAAAGAAAACCTGGAAATCAAACCTTGCAGGGTAATTTCAACTAACATTCACTAAATAAATACATACAAAAACTTTATAAAATATAAAAAATCAGCAATCCATTTGGTAAAGAAATCACTTAACATTAATTTACCCAGCCTGCATTTTTGTTTCCATTTTAGCATTCAGAAAATTTCCAATTTTTAAACATTGGAAATAATTTAGAAATTTAATTTCTCTTAGTTTCCTCTTATCCCTTAATCCTTACATAGCTTTATTTGAGATGATAACCTCTTCTTATTCTATTCAAACTTATTGTTAAGAAAAAGAAAACCCATTTCTAAACCTACTTTCTGCCTTGTGAAGAAAGTTATAATTTGAGACAAAGTTTTATCTCCTGTTTCCAATACCTTTTACAAACAGATTATGCTTCTGAGACCCAGCTAGTTCCAAACAACAAACAGATTGCACACGAGAGCTGCCACTTATTTTTTTTTTTTCTGTGTATAGAATGATTACCTAGTTCTTAGCCATTAAATTCAGGAACATATCCAACATCAGTCAAAATAGTATGCATTATTGTATATGATGATTGAGTTTTATTACTTGCATCTGTAATTGTAAATAAAAGACAATACTCTATATTTAATCTTTTTTGTATTATTTATGCAAGTGTGAAAGATTTTCAAGCTCCATAGAATATCAATTAAGAAATATATTTATAGGGCGGCGCCTGTGGCTTAGCGAGTAGGGCTCCAACCCTATATACCGAGGGCTTCAGGTTCAAACCCGGCCCCGGCCGAACTGCATCAAAAATTAGCCGGGCGCTGTGGCAGGTGCCTGTAGTCCCAGCAACTTGGGAGGCAGAGGCAAGAGAATCGCTTAAGCCCAAGAGCTGGAGGTTGCTGTGAGCTGTGACTCCACAGCACTCTACCAAGGGCGATAGAGTGAGACTCTGTCTCCACCAAAAAAAAAAAAAGAAAGATAGAAATATATTTATAGGACCTATATGTCTATCATATTTTTATAACATATGCAAAATTTTTATATTCAAATATTTATCTTGTGTATGTATGTGTGTATGTGTGTGTGTGTGTGTAGCATTTTTTTGAAACTCAGGCCATGTTCCAAAGTATCAAATCAGTTGGAAGACTTTCTTGTTAACTTTATAAGTTTATTTTGAATAAAATTATATGTAACTGCAAAAGTAATAGTTTAAAATGTTTGTTTTGAGTCACTGAAATTATAACCTTATTTTAAAAAATTCATAAATAAAAAGCTGTCTTACATAAAAATAGTGGTTTTACTGTGCTTCAAACATCTTTAATCCCTCTCTACACACCTGCTTTCACAAACATTTATGATTGGCACTGCTACCTTAAATTTTGAATAAGGGTGTATTCCAGTAGAGAGACGCAGTATTCTGATGGACAGTTATTTGAGGAAAGACCTAATGAAAACCATAAATCAAACATATAGGTCCTAGTTCTTATTACAGAACAACAGGATGACAGGGCTTCTTAAGAAAATCCACATCCATCGCAGAACTCTGCTGAGTTGTAACCTGTTTCAAATTAATAAGAAGGCAGTTGCAATGACCGCTTTGTAAAGTAGGGAGGAACGCAGTGGAAAAGTGGGATAACAGTTGGTAATGTCTTCGTGTCTTTTGGAATTGTAAGTGCCTTTAAATGTTACGCTGTGATCAGGAAGGCCAAACGAAGCAATTCTGTTTCTTTTCTTTATTTATTTCAGAATATTAAGAAGGTACAATGTTTTTGATACATGGATTGAGTGAGGGCTATAAATGTTCCTATCACCTGAATTGTGTTCTTTGTAGATTCTAGATGACTCTAGATATCTTTGTAGATATGTAGATGACGACTATTTTCTGTTAGGTGGGTTTTTGCGCTCCCCTCCTCCTCCCCCACCCACTTGGTTTCCAGTGATTTTTGCTCCTCTCTGTGAGCTGGTTAGTTAGCGCTACTTTATTAGAGAGCACATGTGGTGTTTGTTTTTCCATTCTTTAAATTCTTTGCTTAGGATAATGGTCTTCAGTTCCTTCCAAATTGCTGTAAAAGGCATTAATTTGTCCTTTTTTGGCTGAGTGGTAAGTTCTCCACAGTATACACACACACCTTTTGTTAATACAGTCACGAATTCATGAGCACTGGGACTGATCCCACATCTTTGCAATTGTGAATTGTGCTGCAATAAACATTCAATGTCAGGTGTCTTTTTGATAAAATGACATGTTTTTCTTTGGGTAGATGCCCAATAGCAGGATTGTTGCATCGAACGGTCGGTGTGCTTTTAGCTCTCTGAGCTCTCTCCATAAGGTTTTCCATAGAGGTGGTATCAACAGCACAGTATAAATGCTGCTTTCTTTCTTTGCAGCTGCTCAACATCTATTGTTTTGGGATTTTTGATAAAAGCCATTGTAACAGGATGGTAGAGGCGATATCTTATTTTGTTTTAATTTGCATTTCCCTGATGCTTAGTTATGTGGAGAATTTTTTCATACATTTGTGGCAATTTGACTATCTTCTTTTGAAAAACTTCCGTTCCTATCTTTGGCCCACAATTTATTGGGATTATTATTTTTTTCTCACTGATTATTTTTTAGTTCTTTATAGATTCTAGTTATTTGCCCTTTCTTGGATATGTAGCTTATAAATATTATCTTCCTTTCTGTAGGTTGTCTGTTTCCTCTGCTGATCATTTCCGTGGCTATATAGCAGCCTTTCAGTTTAATCATGTCCATTTATTTATTTTTGTTGCTTCTGTCATTGTTATTGGGATCTTGGTCATAATTTTTCCCCAGACCAATGTCTAGAAGAATTTTCCAACATTTTCTTCTATAGTTCATATGGTTTCATGCCTTACATTTAAGTCTGTTTTCCATCTTGAATTAATTTTTGTGAGGGTGGGAGATAGGGGTCCTGTTTCATTCTTCTGTGTGTGGCTATCCCATCTTCCCAGCACCATTTATTGAAGAGGGCTTTTTCTCTCCAATGTGTCTTATTGTCTGCTTTGTCAAGAGTCAGCTGGTGCAGGTAAATAATTTTATATTTTGGTCCTTTATTCTGTTCCATTGGTCTATGTCTCTATTTTTATGCCAATAGTATGCTGTTTTGATTACTATAGCCTGTTAGTATAGTCTGAAGTCTGGTAATGTAATGCCTCCAACTTTGTTCTTTTGCCTTCAGATTGCTTTGGCTATATAGTTTCTTTTCTTGTTGCCCCCAAAAAGCATAGAATCATAATTTCTATGTCTGTGAAATATGCCATTTGTATTTTGATGAAGATTACATCAAATCTGCAAATCACTTTGGGTAGCATAGACACTTTAACAATGTGATTCTACTGATCCATTAGCATGCTATGATTAGTTTTGCAAACACACCCCAGAAAAAGTGCTGCATGCCTTGCTGTTGATATCACCACAGTCATCTTTGAAGTCCTCCCCTTGGGAAGCTGGGCACTGATGCCAGCACCTAGTCCACCCTTCAACGCACCTTTTCTAGGATGAGTTTGTGAACTTAACTATCAGACCTCCTACGACGACAGCCCTCGTGGCCATTTCAGAAAATAAGTTTTCAAAATTGCTTTGAAGGGTGGACTATGCATTGGCATCTGTGCACAGCTTCCCAGCACTTCAAAGGCGACTGCAGTGATGTTCAGCAGTGAGGTATTTCACATTTTCTAGGTCAGGTTCACAAACTCAGCTGTCTGACCTTGTGTTGTTCCCGTTTGTTTGAGTCATCTGCAATTTCTTTCCTCCGTGTTTCGTAGTTTCCTGTACAGATCTTTCACTTCCTTGGTTAACTATATTTCTAGATACTTCATTTTCTTTATAGCTATTGTGAATGGTAGTAAGTCTTTGATTTAACACTTAGCTTGACCATTATTGTATACAGAAATACTACTGATTTGTGGACATTGATTTTTATATTCTGAGACTTTGCTGAATTTATCAATTCCAGAAGTCTTAGTAGAGTCTTTGGGTTTTCTGGATATAAAATTATACTGTTGCCAAAAAGCAATAGGTGATAAAACCCACAAAGTAGGCATAGAAGGAACGTATCTTTTTTTTCTTTTCAGAAACTGAGTCTTACTTTGTTGCTCTCACTAGAGTGCCGAGTACCTTGGTGTCACAGCTCACAGCAACCTCCAGCTCTTGGGCTTAGGTGATTTTGTTGCCTCAGCCTCCGGAGTAGCTGGGACTACAGGCGCCCACCACAACGCCTGGCTATTTTTTGTTGCAGTTTGGCTGGGGCTGGGTTCCAACCTGCCACCCTCGGTATATGGGGCCAGCACCCTACTCACTGAACCACAAGAACATATCTAAAAGCTATATATGACAGACCCACAGACAACATCATACTGAATGGGGAAAAGTTGAAAATATTCCGATTAAGAACTGGAACAAGGGTACTTACTGACAGTACTTGTATGCAGCATAGTGCTGGAAACCCTACCCAGACCAAGCAGGCAAGAGAAAGAAATAAAGGGTATCCAAATTGGGAAAGAGGTGTCAATTCTGTTTCTGAGGAATGTTGTTGTAAAGAGTTTGAACTACAGGAATTAAGAAACAAAGAAACACTAATGGTGATTTTTAAAAATTAAATCAAGCCAGAGTTAGAAAGAACTGCATTTTAGGACTATTCAAAGTTTTCATATAAATTCAAAATAATTTAATGTATGTGTTTTTGAAAGCATACATTTTTAATTTTGTAGTCTAATAATATGTTAGGAAAGAAATTTAATAAAAATGACAACTTTATCATTCACATGCACTGCTGAGAGTTTTGCTTGTCATAAAAGAAAATAAAAGGAGAAAATAAAAGACAAAAACTTAATAGTTTTTTCTTCAACTCTGTCTGAATCCATTATTGTAGAGATAGTTTTCTAAACCCTACCTTTTCTAGATTTCCCTAAACAAGTATTTCTGGTAATACTTATAATAATACTTATTATGATTTAATTTAATTTAATAATTTGAATCACTAAAATTCTTTTTATATAGCCCAATATGGATTTTTAATCCATTAATTGTCAAAAACTTTCTTCAAAAATACTTAAATTCTACTCCTCTGAAGTAGTTTTCTTCTGTATCCAAGGCCCGTTATGTTTAATAGCCAGTATTTCTTTTGTTGCTATTGTCAGCACAGTGAGACACAACCTGCTAATGAAAAGTTTTTCTTAATCTTATTTCTAAGCTTTAAAGCATCATTCATAATTTTATTTTTTATTTATTAATTTATTATGCAGCCTTAATAAAAAATGGAGACCTTACCTCTTTTATGTTTTACATGGATGGAGGTGGAACATATTATTCTTAGCAAAGTATCTCAAGAATGGAAGAAAAAGAATCCAATGTACTGAGCCCTACTGTGAAACCAAGATATAAGCACCCACACTTCCATATGAAAGCTATAACCCAACGACAGCCCGAGATGAAAGGGAAAAAGAAGGGGGAGGAGAAGGAGGGAGAGTATGGATGGAATGAGGGTAATTGGTGGGACCACACCTATGGGGCATTTTACATTCATAATTTTAAATCATTAAACTTTTTACTATCCACTTAACACCTTCCTCATAAGTTAGTTCCACACCATCTTGAAAAATAATTGTTACCTGACTTCTTGAAAGTGCGAGTTAAGTATTTTGAGATATTTTTAAACATTTAGGAGATGTCACGATTTTTCAGTTTCTAAAAATGCTAGTTGTCATTTTATGTGTACGAAATGAGTAGACGCTATGATCACGGAAGGGCAATGCCGAGCAAATGCTGCGCAGCCCCCGCGCTTCCGGAGCGCACACTCCAAGGCCCTCCGCGTCTAGCTTCCCACTAGATAATGCTGCGTGGTTGGCCTGTGAGTATTGCAAATTCAAGATGGGTAAGCACAAATCAACTACATGTTTTCCTCTCAAATCTACATGTAGTAGCCATGATGCTTAATCCTTAAATGATTATTTGGAAAATCAGGTACTACTTTAGCTACTCGACATGGAAGCAACTTTTTGAAGGTTTTGTCAGGTGAAAAAACTCCGTGCGAGTCAGTGCTCATCCAGCTAAACGTCCTAGACCCAGACCTTGAACCAAGACCATTCTCCCAGCTCCTTAGCCATCATGTTAGACACTTGTCATCAAATATACCATGCTTCCAGGAACCTAGTAAATAACCAACAAATGTTCTTGAATAAATGAAAATAATGAACCCTTTCTTAATTCAGAGTTGACATTTTTTTGACTATACCCATTTTCTTTTTTATTTATTTATTTATTTATTTTTTACTTTGAGATACCATCTAACCCCAGTAAGATTAGCCCACATAACAAAATCCCAAAACCAGAGATGTTGGCGTGGATGTGGAGAAAGGGGAACACTTCTACACTGTTGGTGGGAATGCAAGCCTTTGTTTAATTCTTAATAAACTGTTCACTTCTTAAAAAAAGAATAACTCAAATAACTCAATAACAAAAAAACAAATAATCCAAATAAAAATAGAAAACAGACCTAAAAGACATTTCTCCAAAGAGATAGTCAAATGTCCAAAAAGCATAAAAACGATGTTTAATATAATTAGATATAAAAGAAATACCAATTAAAAGTGTAAAAAAGGATGTTGTTTTATACCAACTAAGATGGCTATTAAAATAAAAAAAACAACAGAAAATAACATATTGATGAAGATATAAAAGAGATAACTCACAGAATGGAAAAACTACTTTCAAACTATCCCTATAACTAGAGGTTAATAACTAGAATATATAAGGAGCTCTAACAAAGCTCCTTGATAGGAAAAAATCAAATAATTTGATTAAATACTGAGCAAAACATCTTACTAGAAATCTCTCAAAAAAAAAGACATATAAATGACCAAAAGAAATATGAAAAAATCTTCTGCATAATTAGTCATCAGAGAAATACAAATCAAAACTACAACGAAATATCGTCTTACCCCGGTTAAAATGGCCTTTAGTAATGTAAATTAGTGCAACCACTGTGGATAATAGTATGGAGATCTCTCAAAATACTGAAAATAAAACCACCATATGACCCAGCAAACCTCCTGCTAGGTATACATCCAAAGAAGAAAAAAATCAAGATATTGAAAAGATATTTTCACTCCCATGTTTATTAAAGCAATGTTCACAAAAACCAAGACATAGAACAAACTAAGTCTCCCTCAATGGACGAATAGATAAAGAAATTGTGGTACATACACACAGTGGAATATTACACAGTCACACAATTAATAAAAGTCTGCCATTCGCAGCAACATAGATGGAAATAGAGACTGTTAAGTAAAATAAGCCAAGCACAGAAAGAAAAATCTCACATATTCTCATTTATATGTGGGAGCTAAAAATTAAAGACAATAGATCTCATGGAAACAGGAGAATGATGGTTGCCAGATGCTAGGAGGGGCACAGGAGAGCAGGGATAAAATAGGAATGGTTAATGAGTAGGAAAATAAAGGTTAGACAATTAGATGGAATGAGCAGTATTTACTAGCACAGCAGAGTAAATATAATCGACAAGTTAGAGTATTCTTAAGATGCCTAAAAGAGTGAAATTAGAATATTCCTAACACAAATAAATGATAAATGCTTAGGTAATGGATAAACCAATTACTCTAATTTGGTTAATTCACATCATAGAGGGTATTGTTGTACAACATCATGAATGTACTAAATGCCACCAAGTCGTAAAATATGTAATATACTTTAAAACACTTGTATGTTTTTTAAAATAGCTAATATTTTGTTATGTGAATATTGATAAAAATTCTTGATAAAAATTCTCAAGAATATATGGTGGACATTTTTACAAATTTGGTCAAAGACAGAAATATGGTGATTAAAGAAGGTTAGTGAGGTTAGTGAATCCCCAGCAGAATAACTGAGTGGAAAACCATGCCTAAGAATATCACATTCAAAGTACTGAAAAGCAAAGACGAAAAGAAAATCTAGAAAGAATCTAGGAAAACAACATATAAATACAGGAAAACAACAATTCAAAAGGCTTCTGAATTATCATCAGAAACTAAGAAGGCCATAAGACAGGAGAAAAACGTCTTTAAAACTGCAAGAAAGGCTCGGCGTCTGTGGCTCAATGGGCTAAGGCGCCAGCCACGTACACCTGAGCTGGCGGGTTCGAATCCAGCCTGGGCCCACCAAACAACAATGACGGCTGCAACCAAAAAGTGGCCAGGCGTTGTGGTGGGCACCTGTAGTCCCAGCTACTTGGGAGGCGGAGGCAAGAGAATCGCTTGAGCCCAGGAATTGGAGGTTGCTGTGAGCTGTGATGCCACAGTTCTCTATCCAGGGCGATAGCTTGAGGCTCTGTCTTAAACAAACAAACAAACAAACAACAACAAAAAAAAAACTGCAAGAAAAAGAAAATTGCCAAGATACATCTCATGAAAATAACCTTCGTTGAATGAGGCAAAATAAAAACATTTTCAGATGAAATGAAATGACGAATATTCATTGCCAGAAGACAGACTACAAGGAATGCTAAAAGAAATTCTTCAGGCTGTAAGCAAATGAAACTTGCAAAAAACTTCAAACCTTTCTTAAAAAACACACAAAAAGCAAACTTATAAATATTATAAAATACATTTTCATTTCTAATTTCCTTAAAGTACATCTGATTGAAAGCAAAAATTATAAAATTTTTCTTATCAGTTTTACAACAAAAGTATATGTAATGGACATGTAATCACTATAGCATAAAAAACAAGATTGGGTGGCAAATTAATCTATATGACTGAAAGATTTTCATATATTATAGGATGAGTACATTAACTTAGGTAGATTTTGACATTTCAATCCTGGTTATACCTTGTATTCCAGAGGAGAACTTAAAAAAATTACAACAGTATAAGCAAAAAGCTAATATGAAACTTGAAATGAAATCTTAATAAAATATTCAATCATCCAAATCAAGTCAAGAAATGATGAACAGAAATAAAAATGAGGATGGATAATAAGATGGTAAATCTAAATCAAACTACATCTACAATTCTAGTAGCTCTTATAAAGTAAACAAATAAAAAGCAACTTCATCCCCTAGCTATATATATTATGTAACAGGTGCATTTGATACATGAAAAGATAGGCTGAAAATAAAAGGATGGAAAAAAATAACATACAAACAGAAACACAAGGAAGGTTAGTGTCTATATTAAAATCAAATCAAAGAAACACTTCAAGATAAAGAGTCTTGTCAGAGATAAGGAGGGCCAATTCCTAATAATAAGAGTCGATTTATCATGAAGATGTGACAATCCTAAATGTGGGTTTACTTAATAAAAAAGCTTCACAATATAATAAGCAACAATTAACAAAGTTAAAGGGAGAAATAAAAAATACCAATAATGTTTAGTAGTATAACACCTGTCTCTTAGCAATTAACAAAAAAATTAAATTAAAAAATTATTTAAACAGGTATTCTGAAAGAACACTTTACACTATCTTGATCCAGTTAATGTTTATAGCACAATATATTAAAACCTACAGAATACAAATTCTCTTCAAGTGTACATGGTGCATTCAACAAAATGCATAACATGTTAGACCATAAAAGAATTTCAACAAATTTAAAGTTACAGAAATTATATGAAATGTGTTCTCTGATTATAGAATTGAAATAAAAAGTAACAATCTAAAACACCATAAACATCTGAAAAGTAAACACACTTCTAAATATAATACCAGTCAGTAAAGAAAGAATAAAGGAAATTAAAAATTATTTCAACCTGGACAATAATAAAAACACAACAAATGGCCAAGCACAGGGCTCACATCTGTAAGCCAGCACTTTGGGAGGTTGAGGTGGGAGGATTGCTAACTCAAGAGCTCAAGGTAACAGTGAGCTATGATTGGACACTGAACATGAGCCTCAGCAACAGAGCAAGACAGTTGCAAATAAAAAAAAAAATACAAAAACTGAAATTTTATTTTTGAGATGCTTAAAAGTAAATGCTTGTTTTAGAACCAAAGGTCTAAAATCAATTAGATTTTATTTTAAGAAATAAGAAAAATAGAAGCAAAGTAAAGCCAAATAAAAAAGATTTTCTAACAAATATTAGATAAATGTCAGTGAAGAAGAATTCAGACACACAAGAAAAATAGTTAATTAAGAAAGAGATAATTATTTGAAAATATTAGAAAAATTGATAATCCCATGTCTAGACTGGGAGAGAAAAAAAAAGATCATAAAGTACAAATGCATGGACCATAAAGTACAGTGCATGTCCACTTCCCCACCTTTGTCGCCATTAGGTGCCCACTGTGGGCACCCCGTTGCTGCAAGAATAAAAGCAGCCCTGACCACAGATTGATGGTACAAATGCCTGCAAGAGGGAGGCTTCCCATCTTCCAGGAAGAGCCCCAAGCAACCTCTACCGTGGCCTTTTATTGAAGCATTATACAACAGGTGTGGGGGTCCATGCACAAGAGCTAAGCGCTTAATGATCACTATGTGCTCTTTCCCCCTAGGCTCAACTCCTACCCTG
Source organism: Arctocebus calabarensis (assembly GCA_963573935.1). Classification (NCBI taxonomy): domain Eukaryota; kingdom Metazoa; phylum Chordata; class Mammalia; order Primates; family Lorisidae; genus Arctocebus; species Arctocebus calabarensis. The sequence goes on along the minus strand of CAUYON010130747.1, from coordinate 1,805 downwards.
CTGCACCACTAATGTCCAATGTTTAACACCTGCTTGCTAAGGAGGGCTAGATCTTAACTCATTAACGCCTGCTACTGCTTGAGGGCTTGTCTCCGGGCAGCCAACCATCTCCATGCCAGCTAGGAGATTGTCCAGCTCCCAGCACCTCCCTTTAATTCTGGTTATTAAACCTTTGTCAGAAGCATAACCTGCAAATATCCTCTCCCATTCTGAGGGCTGTCTGCTTGCTTTACTTACTGTGTTCTTGGCTGTGCAGAAGCTTCTTAGTTTGATCAGATCCAAATAATGTATTTTTGGTGTTGTTTCAAATGCCTGAGGTGTCCCCCTCATAAAGTATTCTCCCAGGCCAATTTCTTCAAGTTTTTCTCCTGCACTCTCTCCAAGAATTCTTACAGTTTTATGTCTTAATTTTAAATCTTTTATCCAGTGAGTCAATTTTTGTGAATGGTGAAAGGTGTGGGTCCTGTTTCAGTCTTCTACAAGTTACCAGCCAATTCTCCCAGCACAATTTGTTAAATAGGAGATCTTTTCCCCAATTTATATTTTTGATAGGCTTATCAAAGATCATATGACAATAAATGTCTAGGTTCATCACTTGGTTTTCAATTCTGTTCCATATATGTACCTCTCTATTTTTGTGCCAATACCATGCTATTTTGATCACTATAGATTTATAGTATAGTTTGAAGTCTGGCAGCGGGATTCCTCCTGATTTGTTTTTATTTCTGAGTAATGTCTTGGACATTTGAGGTTTTTTCTGGTTCCACATAAAACAAAGTACTATTTTTTCCAGATCTTTAACATATGATGGTGGTGCTTTGATAGTGATTACATTAAATTTGTAAATTGCTTTGGGTAATATGGACATTTTAACAATGTTGATTTTTTTCCCCAGCCATGTGTATGGTATGTTTTTCCATTTGTTAACATCTTCAGCTATTTCTTACCTCAGAATTTCATAGTTCTTTTTATAGAGATTTTTCACATCCTTTGTTAGGTAAATTCCCAAATAGTTCATCTTCTGTGGCACTTCTGTAAAGGGAATAGAGTCCTTGACTCTTTTTTCAGCTTGGCTATTATTGGTATATATAAAAGCTACTGATTTGTGAGTGTTGATTTTGTATTCTGAGATGCTATTGTATTCCTTGATCACTTCTAAGAGTTTTGTGGTTGAGTCCCTGGGGTTTTCCAGCTATAAAATCATATCTGTGAAGAGTGAAAATTTGATCTACTCTGACCCTATTTTTATACAATTTGTCACCCTCTCTTGCATGATTATTATGGCTAAGACTTCCTTTACAATGTTAAAATGCATTGAGGACAATGGGCAACCTTGCCTGGTTCCTGATCTGAGTGGAAATGATTTCAGCTTAACTCTATTCAATATGATATTGGCTGTGGGTTTGCTGTAGATGGCTTCTATCAGTTTAAGAAAAGTCCCTTCTATACCTATTTTCTTAAGTGTTCTGATCATGAAAGGATGCTGGATATTGTCAAAAGCAGATGCAGAAGACATAAATTTTACAAGAAGAAATGCAATCCTCTCTATTTGCTGCTTACATGGTTGTTTACGTGGAATATTCTAAGGAATTTGAAAAATAAGTAGTGAAACTAATGAATAAATTCTCTAAGGCCTACACTGCATTCAAACTTAATATAAAAAATCATTTTTTGTTTTTATATTCTAGAAACAAATAATCAGAAAATATGAAGGCTAAAACCCAACTATAGCACAAGAATACAGGGAAAGGGGAAAGGGAGGGGAGGGGAGGGGGGAGGATGGGTGGAGGGAGGGCAATTACTGG
>CAUYON010130746.1:0-16491 GCA_963573935.1 Arctocebus calabarensis | reverse complement strand
AAATAAATGAGCCACTATGTACATTTTTTTGTACACACCTGGATTCCCCAGGGCTGAAGCTCTGCCAGGCTAAGATCCGACCGCGAGACCGTGCAGCGGCTGCAGGGCTGCGCTGCCGGCTGAGCCGCAGCGATTCCCGGCGCCGGGAGGGGGCGCTATGTGGCCCTCAGCCTCAGCCCTTCTGGACAGTCGTGTTCATCTCCGGACCTGGAAAGCCGGCCTTTAACATCCCCCTCCAGGAAGTGCTAGGTCCCGAAGCTGGTGTTCCCCGGGGGCCCATCTGTCTGCTAATGTTTAACTCGGCCATGCTCCACGTTATCCACACTCCGGAGACTAAGCTGGGGTGGGGGCGGAGTCCAGGGATGTCACCCTCAAATCACCACCTTCCTAGTCTTTCTTTCAGGTGGACGAGCCTTCCTAAATCCCTTTTCTTTTCTTTTCTTTTTTTTTTTTTTGAGATAGGGTCTCACTATGTCACTCTCGGTAGAGTGCTGTAGCATCACAGCTCACAGCACCCTCAAACTCTTGGGCTTAAGCGATTCGCTTGCCTCATCCTCCCAAGTAGCTGGGACCACAGGTGCCCGCCACCATGCCCAGCTATTTTTTTGTTCCAGTTGTCAATGTTTAGCAGGCCCGGACAGGGTTTGAACCCACCTGCCTCAGTGTATGTTGCTGGCCCCCTAACCATTGAGCTATGGCGCCGAACCCTAAATCCCTTTCTTGTATCAACCAACAGGTTATGAGCACCTACTTTGTGTTCATTCACACACTACATCATAAGCACCTAATATCTGTTCTTTAGATTACATATAATGAACTTCTGTGTCCGTAGGATGGATTAGAGGCGCCTACTGTGTGGCTGCCCATTCACTTACTATATTCAAAATATGACTAGCATCTATTGTGTCCAGCTCATAGCTTTGGAACCCCTACTATGTGTTGGGTGCTGTGCCAGGCACTGGCGATAGCTTATAATCAAGAGCCACACCATTCAGGCTCTGGTGCCCGACCAGACTGCGGCATCAAAAGCAGGAATGAAGACGGAATTACGAGTCAGATGTCTTACTTCTATCTAGAGGAAATACTGATTCTAAAATGTTTTTTCCTTTTTTTTTTTTTGATAGAGCCTCAAGCTGTCACCCTGGGTAGAGTGCTATGACATTATAGCTCACAGCACCTCCAATTCCTGGGCTCAAGCCAGTCTCCTGCCTCTGCCTCCCAAGTAGCTGGGACTACAGGCGCCTGCCACAACGCCAGGCCATTTTTTGTTCTGGCCATCATTGCTGTTTGGCGGCCTGGGCTGGATTCGAACCCGCCAGCTCAGGTGTTACATGGCTGGCGCCTTAGCCTGTTGAGCCACAGGCACCGAGCCACTTTTTTTTTTTTTTTAAGAGACAGAGTCTCACTTTGTTGCCCTCGGTCGAGTGCCATGGCTTCGCAGCTCACAGCAACCTCCACCTCCTGGGCTTAGGCGATTCTCTTGTCTCAGCCTCTCGAGTAACTGGGACTACAGGCGCCTGCCACAAGGCCCGGCTATTTTTTTGTTGCAGTTTGGCCAGGGCCGGGTTTGAACCCACCACTCTCGGTATGTGGGGCTGGCTCCCTACTCACTGAGCCAAAATATCTTTTCCTCTCTTGGTTCCTCAAGACCAACAGCAAAGTGCATGCTTGGGCAACTGCAGTAGGGCTAGGTTTTTTTCTTCTTTCATTTTAAGGACGGGATATTACTCTCTTGCCCAGGCTAGAGTGCAATGACAGAATCATAGATCACTGCAACCTCCAGCTTCTGGGCACAAGTGGTCCTTCTGCCTCAGCCTCCCAGTAGCTGGGAATACAGACATGTGTCACCTTTTTTTTTTTTTGAGACAGAGCCTCAAGCTGTCACCCTGGGTAGAGTGCCGTGACATCACAGCTCACAGCAACCTCCAATTCCTGGGCTCAAGCGAGTGTCTTGCCTCTGCCTCCCAAGTAGCTGGGACTACAGGGGCCCGCCACAACGCTCGGCCATTTTTTTTTTTTTTTGGTTGCAGCCGTCATTGTTGTTTGGCGGGCCCTGGGGCTGGATTCGAACCCGCCAGCTCAGGTGTATGTGGCTGGCGCCTTAGCCCGCTGAGCCACAGGCGCCGAGCCGACACCTTGTTTTTGAACAAGGATGTGCCACAAGAAAGTACAGCAGCAGGACAACTGGGAGGAGGTCCAGGATTAGCCCAGATAGAACATATTCTAGAAGTGGAGTCTGTGCTTCAACATAAGGAGGTAGAAAACACCTCAGCCGGGTGCGGGGCTCTCTCGGTCGCCTGTACCCACTCATTGCACTTACCGACCCAGGAGGGATCAAGAACCCCAGCCGCCCTCAGGCTCCCGGATGCCGTTGTCCCAACTGCTGGGAACAAGATATGGGGACTGAGCGGATGCCCTATTGGTCGGGTTCAGTCCTCCTCCTCCGCGCGGAAACTGAGGAGAAGGGCAAGGCGAGGGGCTGAGCCCGGCTTCGAACCATGGTTCCACCGCCCCGGAATCGGGACTCGGAGCCTCTGCCCGCCAGGAGCTGCCCGCGCGTTCCTGGAACTGGACTGGGCGGAGAAATCAAGGCCTGCGGAGAGCATTCCTGCCGCCTTCCCCGACGCCCGGGGCCGCAGGGGGTTTGGCCAAGGTGACCCCGCTGGAGATGGCGAGGGGTCCCCGCCCCTTCGGCCGCTGCGACCTCTTCCATCTTCCCCTGCCTTTGGGGCTTCTCCTCTAGCCCGCAGGCCCAGCCCCCTCCCGGGGCTTCCCCGAGGGCGGGACATCTCCCGCTACCCCAGCTCCTCCCCACCCCCCTGCCACCTCCAGGCCTTGTCCTAGAGCTGCCCTCGGGCCGGGGGCGGGGCCGCGTGGGGGCGAGCATGGGGTCCGGGAGGACGCGCACTGTCGGCGGCGACTGGGCGCCCCCTCCCTGCTCTCTCCCTCCCGGTGCTTGCTCCCCACGGCCGCACCGCCCTCCCTTCCCCCTCCCTCCGCCCAGCTCCAGCCCCGCCGCCCCCTCCCCCAGACGCGCACGCCCCGCCTGGCAGCTGGCGCCCCGGGCCTGGGGCCGCGGCGGCGAAAGGGGTTTGCTGAGAGGGCGGGAGCGGGTGAGCTAGGGAGTGAGGGAGGGAGGGAGGCCGCCCCCCGCGCCCCTCCTCCGCGCCCGCCGGTCCCTCCTCCCGCCACCCCCCTCCTCCCTCCGCCCTCCCTAAGACATCCCCGCACGGCCGGGCCGCCGCGGCCACCTTCCCAGCCCGAGCTGCAGATGTGGCGGAGCGGCCGGGCGCCGGGCGGCTGTGCCAGGGGAGCTTGCGCCCCGTGAGCCTCGCGCCCCGGCCCCCGCCCGCCCCGGCCTCCCACCCCGCCCCCGCTCGTGCCCCCGCCGCCCCCCGACTGCCGGAGCCTGCAGCCCGGAGCCCGACCGCCCCTGCCGCCGAGGTAGGAACCCCCGGGCGTCGCTCCTTGGGGACCGGGTCGGGGTGGGGGGACCCGCCCGTCGCGCGAGGGCTGCAGGACCCAAGGGTCGCCTCCCCTCCTGCGTCCGCGCCCCAGGCCATTGTGAGCCCTCGCCGAGGCCCCTGGGTTAGCTTGCTTGCTGGCTCGCGCGCTCCCTCCCTCGCCGGCTTCCCGGCCCCGGTTCTGGATCTCTCGGTCTTTCTTCTCCCCGCTTCCCTCCCTCTGTCCAGAGGCCGGGCCGAGCCGGGGCCAGGCCACGGGCCGGCAAAAACTTCAGCTAGGAAGTTGGGCGACTGTGGTGGGGGCGCGCGGCGATGTGGGAGGGGTCACTGGGAGCCTGGGCACAAAGTTGTCTGGGGCAGCCGGGCAATCGCCCCTCGTCACGGCCGCTCCGGGCAGTTCCTAGGAAGGGCTTGAAAGCTTCCTCCTCCCTTGTCCCGGAAAGTCACCCTCCTTCTGACCCCCTACCAAGCCAAGACCCTTCCTTGGACTTAGAGAGGGGGCGTCCCCGGGGGTGGGGACTGGGAACTGGAATCTTGTCCCGCACTTATTCCTCCCTTGTCGTCTGGGTGGAAGCAGGCGAGGGGGTTGGCTGAGCGAAGATGGCAGGGGTGTCCAAACTCGCCCGAGGCGGTCTGGAGCGGGCGAGGGAGGAGGGGGCGAGGCAGGTGCATCCCAGGGGAGGCAGAAGCCTGTGCCTGGTCTCCTGCTGGCCCCCTGGGATGGGGCTGGGATCCAAGCTGGCACCTGGAGGCCTTGGCACACTGCCCTGCCCAGCAGGGCACTCAGGCCACAGCAGGGCAGCATGCTGCCTGTCTGCCTGTCCAGGAGGGCCTGCTCAGCCTGGCCAGAGGGTGGCTGGGAAGCAGTGGTTTCAGGGAGCAGCCTGGTGCTGCCCTGGGGCTTGGGAAGCTGGAAGGGACGCTGGGAGGAGCCCTGGGCCCCCAGCCATCACAGCCCAGGATCTTGGCTCTGGAGGGAGCGCTTGACACTGAGGGGGCAGCCAGGCCAGCTGGGCCTGGCCAAGGCCTGGGTTTGGTCTGAGCCAGGGACAGGACCTGAGCCATAGTACTTGGAGGTTGTCACTCTGGTAGCAGGCCACCATCCTGTGTGTCCTGGCATCCTAGAGAGAAGGTGGGGTTGAGCCTGTGACTGGGAGCACAGAGAGGCGCTGCTCCCTGAGGACTCAGGGCAGAGGAAATGGGCCCCCTGGGTCTACCTCCCACCTTAAGCACTGCTCTGTGCTCACAGTGCCGCAGCTGTCCCAGCTGTCCCAGCAGAGCCCACACATCCCTCCCTGGTGACCTCTGAGCCTTCCCCTCTGCTCCTTCTCTGGGCCCAGGCTGGGCCTCCCAGATGGCCTTGCTTGCCCGGGAGGAGGGGTTGTACCTGGGGGCGTCTCCCAGGGCACCCCTAGCCTGGCTCCAACCCAGCCCATTCACAATCCACCTCCAGCTCAACTTGGCCCTGTCTTCAGCCAGCCAAGCTGAAGGCAGTGCCAGGGGCTTGGGGCATTGTTGTTTTGGGGGTGGAGACCCCTTGGAAGCAGCCCTGTTTTTCTTAGGCTTTTCTCCTCCCCCTCCTTTCCGGAGCTGCCATTAGCGCTGACCCTCTGACCCTCTAGGCCTGCCCGCCCTGCCCTGTCTGTGACCTTTGACCTTTGGTGTTAAATCTCTCCAGCTGGGGCTCCTTGGCCCCTAAGTGACCCTGGCCCAAGCCCCCTGGGGGGGGGTCTCTCCTGGCTCTTAGCTCTCTACACAAACACCTGCCAGTCCCTCCCTCACCAGTAGAGAGAGGGTGCCCTGGGAAGCCAGACAGTGAGTCAGCTTACTTCCAGGCTCCACTGCTTTGGGGGTCAGTGGCTTTGGGGATTGCGTGGAGCCAGGCTGTAGCCTGGAGGGCCAATGGGAAAAGTCTCTAGCTTGGCAGTCTGATGCCCTGAGTTCAAGTCTTGGCTCTGCCACCAATGTCCAGAGGTCCTTGGGCCAGGCTCCTCCCCTTTCAAGGCCTCGGTTTCCCATCTATAAACAAAAGGGTCAGACAATGTACACTTCCTGAGCATCAGAGTCCCAGAGTCCATGAGAAGAGTTTGGGGGTGGGGGTGGGGTGGGTCCGGGGTATAAGTCCAACAAAAGCCAACTCTCATTTATCCGTGGGTGGAGCTAGTATGAATAACTAGATGCCACAGACATCTCAAAACCTCATTCTAGACAATCATGTGAACCATGTCCCCCCAAAGCTTTTGTTTCTAGAAAGCCCAGCTGCAAATGGATAGCCACAGTGATTTCTTCTCCTCCCCGGGCTCCCCTCACAGGGAGTACATGTTGCGGGGAGGATGGGGGGTCGAGGCGGAGAAGGGTGACTGGCTGGATGGTAGGAAGACAAGGTCTGCCAGGCCTTTCCTGGGGCCTGGATGGAGGCCTGGACACCAAGTTCCCCTCTCTTTCTCCTGCCTTGGGCAGACAGAGGGAGTGTTTTCTCACCACCTAATCTTCCCAGGGTCTGAGCTTCAGTGTAGAAGGAAGAATGTGTAGATGTTTTCCCATGTGCATTTCCATCCACCCCGCTCTACTGCCAGGAATCCGAATTTCCCTCATGGGCGGTGTGTGTGTGTGTGTGCGCGTGCCCTGGTGCTCAGAGTTTGGGGCAATCCCTGGATAAGGGAGGGTGGTGACAGCTGTGACTGGGGGACCAGATGTTGGGGCTGGGGCTGGAGCTCTCTGGGAGGTGTTTGGGGTGGGGCTCTAGGGGAGGCTGACTGGCCTGGGGGGAGACTGCTATTCCTGGCAGCCTTCCAGCCCCAGAGGCAGGTTCCTCATCCCAAGGGAGGCCCAGAAGGCTCCTCACCCAAGTGGAGAATTCAGATTCCAGAGAAGAGGCCCTGAGCTGGGTAGAAGGAGGGGCTGCCTTTTTTGAGGCAGCAGAGAAAAGCCTTCCGGACTCCCTTCTCTATTCAGGGTTATGCTTGTTATTTTATATTTCATACTAGATGACTGAGGGATCCCTTGAGGTACTGGGTGGTCCTTTCTTCACCCAGATAAGTGCCCTTCTCAGGGGTAGGGGGTGTCCCTGGCCAGCAGAACTGCGTGCTGAGCAATAAAGGACCTGCTCCCAGCTGGGGACAGGGTGTTTGTGACCAGCCGGAAAGAGGCAGATCCCCACCCTCTGTCCAGTTGACTCCCTTTCCAGGGGCTGTGACAGGGTCCACAGAGACGGGCTGAAGCTTCAACATGTGTGTAGGGGTTCACCTCCCTGAGCACATCAGGACTTGTGGGGGAGCTGCCCACCCTGTCTAACTTGCTGCCAGCCTGGGATGTGTGTGTGTGGGACCACAGCCCTAGCAAGGCTCTTGGGACACATCTGCTGTCTAGTGGTTTCTGAGGTGGCTGCCTTGGCCCCACCCTGGGTGGATTCTAAGTCAGGCGTGGCAGGGCGGAGACTCAGCATTTTCAACAAGCACCTCTAGTGCTTTGCTGATGGGCCAGGATTGGGGCCACTGCTTTGATCCCAGGGACAGGAAAGGACCTGATGCTGGGCATGGGTTCTTCTGTAGGAGCAAGGTCTAGAGTACACCCCAATTTCTCTACTGACTCCACCTTAGCCTGGGTGGCCCCTCTTCCTGCCACCCTGGCTGGGACACTTCCCTCTAGGCACCCTCCCCCCATGTTTGGGGAGGTGAACCCCTAGGCACAGAAGAGATGGAGAGCTCTGATGGCCTGGCTGAGAGGGGCCTAAGTGGGAAATGATTCCTATTGGCTGGGGCCCCTGGGGGAGTAGAGCACCTTCCAGGGCTACTACTATGGGGCAGGCCATTGGGCTCCCTCCCACCCTTTGTCTTGCCTGCCTGAGAGGCCAGGTAGTGCCCACCAGGAGAAAGGCCGCTCACCAGGCCGGGCTTGCAAGTGTGTCCCACGTATGCGGTTGTCCCTCAGTCTTGGCAGATGGCTGTGGGGGAGGGGACTCAGATTGGGCCCTCAGCCCCTTCCCCCAGTCATGGTCAAGGGCAGTGGGAAGCAGCGAGCCTCAGGAGCCTCAGGAGACAGCCGAGCTGAGTCTAGTCAACTGAGTCAGCCCACAGCTGGAAACCTCTGGAAAATAGCACTGTCTGCCAGAGGGTCTTATAGGCCAGGGCCTGGCCACAACCCTGGAAATAAAGAGCCCACTGGGGGGGAAACTGGGCTCCCAGAGATTTGGAGGCTTGGCCTGAGGTGATTTGGGGTCAGGGAGGGAGAGGGGAACAGAGTTTAGGGCTGTCTGGCTCTGGTCCCTGAAATGTCAGTTCAGCCTGGGGTTCCCCCCAGCTCTGCTCCAGTCCTGCCACAGTAAGGGCAGTGCCGGCACATGTGACTGGAGCCAGCCTATTTCCCTCCCCCCATGGTCCACCTGGGTCTGGCTGGCAAGTCCCAGCCTGCCTGGGCCAGTTCTTCCCTCTAGAGGCCCCAGTCCCCACCCCCACACTGCAGGCAGACTGACCCCAACTGTGATGTCGCCTTCCCCCAGGGCTGTAAGGCCCTCCATTGTCCTCTCTGTTCTGAAGTCCCCACACCGGTTGCCACTGGCAGGCTGCCTACCAGCCCCACCCTCTTCCAGGCCATGCGACCATCACGGTCAGGACGTCTAGTGGTCATCTTGCTTTGGCCTGTGGACCCTGCACCCCAAGGTCCTGGAGCAGGCCAAACCTGGCAGGCCTTGCTCAGTGGGTGTTTCCCTTTGGAAGGAAAAGGACAGCAGTGGCTTTGGAGGCTGCCCCCGGCTTCTGAACTTGCTTTGCTGCCCTCAGTGGGCGAGCAGGGGAGGGGCAGAGGTGGCTGGAAGAAAGGCGTAGGGTGGAGTCCAGAGTTTGTGTGGGTGCCCCGCTGTGCCTGGCCTTGCCCAGCTGTTCTGGGGCTAAGGGCCAGGGCTGGGTGGGAGTGGCAGGAGATGAGGCTAAGAGGACTGTCTGGGCCCCTCCAGTCGTCCTAGCTGACCAGGGAGATCCAGATTGGCCACTCCATCCTGACCCAGATCTGTTTCTGGGTCCTTTGCCTGGGCTGTGGATATGTCAGAGGACCAGGCCCTCTTCTACTCTTGACCTAGTCAAATCACTTCCTTCTTTGGGTGTGAATCCCCCCGCCTCACAGCAGATGGACTTGGTTCCTTCATTCACACAACAAACATTCAGAATATCAAGTGGCTGGGAGGTGTGCCACTGGATGCCATGGAAAGGAGATAGTTTGGAATGTTTGAGTTCTGGTTCTGCTCTAAGCCAGCCCCTTTCTTTCATGGTTAGGGACCCCGGGCTCAGGACTTTGCCCCATAGAAGACAGGTCAGGCCCAGTTTTTCTGGGTCCCAAAGACCTTGAATCACTGCTTGGTGCTCTGTGGTAGAAGTGGGCTTGGTGCCAGGAGCTGTGGGAACTGGGGCACTGGTCTGCTGGTACGACCTTCTCTTTGACACTCCCAGTGGGCTTGGAGCTGCTCAAGGCCCCAAGCACACTCTGCTCATTCCAGGCCCCCTTCTTGGCAGGGGAGACTGCTGGGTCAAAGGTCAGTGGCAATGCCTGCAGCCCTGTGCCTTGAGCATCCAGAGCACGCTTGAGAGCAGGTGATGCTGTAGCACTCATGGTGCGTAAGTGAGGATATGGCCCCAGGGTGAGTGTGGTGGCAGCACAGGGCCACTGTTGGATCACCAGCAGGGGAACAAAGGCAGATTTTTGCTCAGCAGGCTCTCAGGCACCTGGAAGAACAGCCCATGTACATACAACTGCAAGAGGCTGTGAGGTCAGAGAGGGTGAATCAAGGAAGACTTTCTGGGAAAGGGAGCAGAAGGGGAATGGCACCTAGAGAAGAATATGGGGGTGTGGAGGGTTGTGATGCAGGAGAGCCCTGTGTGGCTCCCCAGTGCCCTCCAGTTTCTGGCCCAACCTCCCTGGCTTCTTCCATTCCTGCCTCCTCTAGTCAGTGACAAGGAGGTTCACTGTGAGTGAGCTGGGGCACCCCCGTGGGCTTCCACAGCACTGCACCCAGAAAGAGTGGGTTTTGGAGTCTGGAAGGGAATCCCAGCTGGGCTATTTCCATGTGGAATGGGGGAGAATAGCACCTTATCTGTGGGCTGTCAGGATGAGCTGGATGGCATGCACAAAGCGTGCAGACTGGGCAGTGGCCTGCAGGGCTCATTTTGTGGACATCATGCTCCCTGCACCCCCTACACCCAAGACTCTTCACCCCATGCCTGTGTGGCTGACTCAGATCTTCCCCAGGTCTCTGGTAGCAGCCACCACCAAGACACTGTCCCTTCACTGCCCATCTCCCCCATCCCAGTGGACCCCACCAGGCCTGGTTCCATCTGACTCCTCTGTGCCGCCCCCCCACCCCCAGCCGAGTGGAGGGCGAGGTGTGGAAACGCATGAGTGCACAGCTGGATGAAAGGGGGAGGGTCAAAGTCCAGTGCCTGCCCCTCCCACCCCCCCACCCCCGCTCTGCAAGTTGGCAGATGCCATTCACACTGGGCCTGCTGCCTGTCTCAGGGTAGTGGGAGGGTTGGGCCATAGGCCCCCCCAGGAACTCAGGAGGTACTTGGAGTCCACCAGCAGCTAGGCTTGCTTTAGAAAGTACAACGTTTCTTGCCCTCAAGGAATCTAGTCTCACACCTGACCAGGCCTTATAACTGTTTTCCCTTCATAAACTGAGTCTTGGACCCTGACGCTAGAGTGAGAGGTGACTTTTGTGTCCTGTGTGTTCCCTGCGCGTCCTGTGTATGCACAGGGGTGATATGTATGTATGCCTGGTGTGTCTGAGGGTGCTGGGGGTGCATATTAACGTCATGTGGGCTACTGGCCAAGGCCTTTGCTGGCCCCAGAGAGCTCTGGTGGAGTGCTCAGGCCTGCCCGCCCACTCAGGATGTGCCCCGACCTTGCTGGGTGTGTGTCCCTGTCTGGCTCCCCTTGTCAGCCTCTTCCAGGGATTTAGGCTGCCTGAGCCCAGCCCTCGTGGCAGGGGGATCAAGCATGGGGGCTGCTAGACAGTTCACCCCTGGCAGAGGCCCAGGTGCAAGTACTGATAGCCCCATGCACCCCTCAAGCTGGGCAGACAGGAAAATACCAGACATAGTTGTGCAAAGGTGCTACAGGCGGACAGGCAGTAGGGGCGGGGCCTCTGCAGTGGGGGCTGCCAGCACCAGGGAGGCCGCTGTGCCCCACGGGCCCTGCAGCTGGACTACCATGGCCATTTATGTGAGTATGCATGACCCCCTGAGCATTGTGTCACCCACCCTGCTGGCGTTGGAGAAGGAGGTGCAGCTGGTGGGGTCATCTCCCAGGGAGATGAGGCTGGGCTGGTGAGGGTGACCGGGAGCCAGTGGTGCCCCCCCACCTCAGCTCTGCTTGGACTATCCGAGTGACCTTGGCAAGCCCAAGTTACTGCCTGCAGCATCCCCCAGCCTGGGGCTAGAAAAAATAATCCTCTGAGTGCTATCAGTTGCTGGCACTTTCTTTGTGGCAGGCACCAGGCCAAGGCTCACCCTGCAGGGTGCCCTGAATCCCTGGGACCATTAAGGTAGTGCCTATGTTACTGAGGAGGAAACTGAGGCCCAGAGACAGCAACGGGGACCTGTTTGAGCTGCTGCAGCCAGGGGTAAAACAGGACTAGAACCAGGTAGATTGACTCTGAGTCTCACTATAAACACTCCAGATGGGGCTCTTGGCACACCCCATCCTCAGGTGCTACTCAGCTGGGGGCTTGTGCCTTCCTACCCAGGTGGGGTCTGCCCCTCCAAGTGACCTATGGGTGCTGGCAGAGTTCCTCTCTTGGGGTGGGGGACTGCCTGCTGAGCCAGAGGTCCCAGCTCTTGCAGGAAGTGCTGCCTGCCTGGCTTCACTCCTGGAACCTGCAGGGCGGGCCTTTGGATAAGCATGCCCTGCCTCCTACCCTCCTACCCCCCACACCCCTGTCCTGGAGGAGGCTTCTCTGCTATTCCTGCTCCTTCCAGGGCTGATCCAGCCTCTTCCAGGCCTCCCATGCTCCTGCTTAGTGCAGGCAGACTCTGGTAGTTAGGGCCAGCTGTGGTCGCTCCACAGGCTGGCAGAGGTCTGATGCTTTCTGAGGGACACAGGGTGGTTCACTGGCCAGCAGGTTCTCTCAGTTCAGGATGAGACCGGAGAGTCTGTGGGTATAGAGGAGAAGGCCAGTCCTTGCTCTGCTGACCTTAGCTATAGAAGGGCCATAGGCTGGGGACTTAGCAGTGAACACATCTATCCAATAAGTTTTATTAAGCACCTACTATGTGTAAAGCACTGTTCTAGGTGCTATTACATACTAATGGGAAACACTGTGATTGGATGTGCAGCATTGTGTCAATTTCTCCCCAAAACTTTTTTTTTTTTTTTGGCTGGGGCTGGGTTTGAACCCACTACCTCCGGTATATGGCACCCTACTCCTTTGAGCCACAGGCACTGCCCTTCTCCCCAAAACTTGATGCAGGGGTCCTATTATTATAAACATCATTCCATTTCAAAGATGGAGATGGTGAGGCTTAAATAGGCCACATGGTGGGAAGCAGCAAAGCCAGGTTGGAGACCCAGTGGTCTGACCCCCATTTGGAGCCCTGCTCTGCTGCCTGGGCAGGAGGGGACCCTGAGAGGATGAGGTCTGCTAGGGTCCCCCAGCAGGCCCTCCCTTACCCTCCAGCCCCCAGTGCTGGGCAGCCCAGGAGGGTGGAGCTCTTGGACTGGGCAAGGAGCCGCAGCCAGTTCCCAGGAATGTGGGGCTGCCGGCCGTTTGCTTTGGCAGCCTGTCTGCCCTCAGTGCTCCAAGCCTCCTGATGGCCCCACCCACAGCCGGCCCCTTTGGTGCCCACCCAGTGCCTGCCGGTCTGCCCTCCTAATAGGCTATGTACCCAGCCCAAGTCCCTGGGCAGTCCCAAGCCCTGAGACCCTCTGTAGGCCCCTCCCCCTGTCCATGGGCACAGTGAGCTAATTGGGACACAGCTTCTGGACTCACCTGGGATTGAAACCAGCTGTATCACAGACAAGCTGTGTGGACAGGTCACATAATTTCTGTGAGCCTCAGTTTTTGCATCTGTGGGCAAAAATGGGGATGAAATGGCATCTGCCTTACCAGGTGCTGGCATGCACCAGATTCCGGCAGTGGGTGCTGTCAGTGTATTTATGCATGCTTCCAGTTCTGGGCTTGCCACCCTGTTCAGCCTAGGACAGGTGCCTCTCTCTCTGGCCCTCAGTCACCAGACTTGGGGATACTCATGGAACAGGGCTTAGCTGACTGGTATAGTGGGAGGCAGGTCAGCCTCTCCTTTCCATTTGATAAGGAGACCACGTGGACTACTGAGAGGTTCATCTTTGGGTCTCATCCCCAAGTCCTAGTTTGGGCAGTCCACTGCTGACCAAAGGGACGATTTCAAGACTACCCCAGAAATAAGGGGTATCCTTCACATTGCCCTCAACAACACTGCGCCATAGGGCCAGGATCAAGTCCCTATCTTATGGAGGTTAATGTCTTCTCTCTGCAGCCACCAAGAGTGCATGGTCCCCAGGGTGGGTACACACAACCCTCCCCACCAGCTCACTCTGCTCCTCCACTGACACACAGCCTCCTGGCTCAGGCCAGCCAGACACAGCCTCTCAGGCTTTATCCAGGAGAGGATTCCTGCCTACTCCCTATTATTAGCCTGGTGACCTTGAGCCTCAGTGTCCCAATCTGTGTGACAAGGAAAATGACAGCAGCTACTCACAAGATGGGTTGTAGAGGACTCTGTGAACTCATAGACAGAGGCCTGACAGATCGTCGTGTCTACTGTACGTTCACCCCCTTTGTGTGTGTCCCACTCCAGGCCAAGGTGGTCGGGAGGAGTCTATGCCTTTTCTGGGCCTCAGTTTCCCCGAGAGTATTGGGCATCCGCCAGCCTCCCTGTCAGAAGGGTGGGCTTTTCCTCAGCCTACCTGGGGGCGTGGGCAAGCAGTTCTGGGGCTGCAGCTGGGGGCCCGCTGGGGGCCCTCTGCTGAGCCCAGCACAATAGCAGCCATTGTCTTGCCCTGCTAGCAGGGGGGCTGCCCAGCCCACCCTGCGGGTGACCTCTGCCAGTGGTGGGGGGAGGGCCAGCCCAGTCACCCAGCCCCCACCACTCTGGTGGTCCTGTCGCCCCCACGCTTCCTCCTCCCGCTGCTCTGTTCTAATTAGTTCCTTTTGCAGCTGCAGGAGCACCCGGCTCTCTACTGGTGGTGGGGGAGGCTTCCTTCTAGGGTTGGGGGCTTTGAACTCCACAATATGTGAGCAGGGGTGCCGGGTACATCGCCTTCTAACCAGCGGGGAAATTGAGGCACAGGAGAATCTGCGAAGAACCTAAGGGGGTGGTAATGTCCTGCTGAGTGACCCCCTGGGACCATCCCATGGGTGGAGACGGTGACAGGGCCCTGGGGCCGCACTTGGTGGGCTCTTCTGCCCTCTCAGAGCAAGGCTGGTTGTTGCCTCACCCTTTGGAGAGTCGCTGTCCACGTTCTTTGCAGCAGCATTAAATCGGACTGGTGGGCGAACTCAGGCTGTCTTATTTTAGTTTTTAAGACAGATCCTTAAGCTGTCGCCCTGAGTAGAGTGCTGTGGCATCACAGCCCATAGCAACCTCCAACTCCTGGACTTCAGTGATTCTCTTGCCTCAGCCTCCCAAGTAGCTGGGACTACAGGTGCCCGCCACAACACCTGGCTATTTTTTGATTGTAGTTGTCGTTGTTTGGCAGGCCCGGAGTGGATTCGAACCCACCAGCTCTGGTGTATGTGGCTGGCGCCTTAACTGCTCGAGCTACAGGCACCAAGCCAGGCTGTCTTGTCCCCCTTTTGGGCCCCAGGCTTTCAGGAAAGCACCAACCTGGTTCTCAGTTGCCTCCTTCACCCAGCTCTGAACGGAGAGCAGAGTAGAACCCAGACTGGGGACCGAGTGGCAGGGGGTTCTCTGAGGTTGGCCAAGATCAAAACAGGAGTGGGGTCACAGGCCAGTTCCCCCTGGGGTGGGGCTGGCCTGGGTGGGGGTCCTGGGAGGTGTGGGTGTTGGGGCAGTGCCTTCCTCCTTTTCTAGGAGGGGGAGGCAGGCTTTGGGCTGGGCTGTGGCTTTCACTGGAATGAACCCCTGCCTCCCTGGCAGAACCCAGTCGCAGGAAGTATGTGGGGACTCCCTAGGGACTAGGCCTGCTGATGAAAGGGGGGGCATTAGAATGCTTCCTTCTCCTTTGGGCACTGTGCCCAGCCCCACCCTGGGAGATAGTTGTAGGTGGAAGTAGTGTCTCCTGTAGGCCCCAAGAACAAGGTGACCCAGGCCTCCTGGCTCCGCTTTACTCCCCCTCTGGCCTGGGGGAGGGCAGCCGGGCAGGTGCCAAAAGATGTTGCCTAGGCAGCCTTGCCAGTAGAGTCTGTGTCAGTTGGAATTCCCAGTTCCCAAACCATCCTGCCCTTGTGGTCCTCTTCTCCGGAAGGGTGGGGGTGGGGTGGGGACAGAGGCTGTGGGAAGGCCTGTGGCCCTGGGCCAGCCAAGGGACCAGGCCACCAGCCTTTCCTGGCTCCTGAATTCTTAATCAGCATAAATATTTACTTCCTTCCTCCCCTTCCAGGCTCCCAGCACAGAGGAGCTTCAGGGAGGTTAGACTGGGCCTGTGTCTAAAAATAAATAGGTAGAAGGACAGGCAGACACAGAGATAGACAGACATAATGAGGGAGGGGTCAGGCAGAGGGCAGCTCCCTGCCCAGCCAGAGAAACAGTGGAGGGGCCAAGTTCATCCATCATTGTTAATCACCCACCTACTTGCTGGCAGGGGTCTTAGTGGGGGGGGGGGGGTGGCGAATCCAAACAGATTTGACAGCTCTAACCGGACAAGTCACAGAACTGGGTCCCAAGGCCAAACTGCAGTGGCCTATGTTCTGATGGTGCAGGTGGCAGCCTCCCTGTGCTCAGAGACTCCCGTGTAAGCCATGTGCAGGTGGGATCTTGGGATGTGTCCCTAGAAAGAAAGACTCTCCAGTGAGGGAGGGGACTGTGTTGTTCCCTGTGTGCATGAAGTGTCTCCCCAGAGTTGGGGCTCATGGGGCTCAGAACCAAGTAAAGACTGGATGAAGCTGCTGAGGGTGGAGGCCTGAAGGGTGGGGATGTGGGGGCTGTCTTCCTCGGCTCTCCATTGAGAGCATCCCAGGCAGTTCAGTGTACTCATTGGGTATATACAATAACTCCTGCAGAGAGATGAAATAACCGAAGGATCTTACCATGTGGTGGCTAGGTCCACTCTTTTGTATTAAATTGTAAAGACCTGGGCAGTGTGCGTAGCTCAGTGTGCAGGGCACTGGCCACATACACCCAGGCTAGCAGGTTTGAACCCCAGCATGGGCCAGCTAAACAACAGTGACAACTCCAACAAAAAATAGCCAGGCGTTGGTGGCAGGTGCCTATAGTCCCAACTACTTGGGACTTAAGCCCAAGAGTTAGAGGTTGCCATGAGCTGTGACGCCACAGCACTTTACTGAGGGCGACATAGTGAGACTCTGTCTCGAAATAAATAAATAAATAAATAAATAAATTGTAAAGGCCTGGATGTGGTGATTGGCAGAGAGAAACTTGGAGAGAGAGATTGGCAGAGGTGTGATCTCAGTGAGCAAATGTGAGGCACCGCACATGGAAAGACTGCTGTTGTGCAAAGAAGTTTGGGTTTAGAATAAAGAATTGACCTTGTTCTTGGGTCAGTGGGTACAGTTAGTTCATTTATACATGAAGAAAATCACACCAGTGAGAAACTGTAAGAAAATGATGAAAATTACACACAAGAACTTATAATAAAAGAATAATATCATCACCAGTAAAAATTATATATATAAATATATATATATATTTTTTTGAGACAGAGCCTCAAGCCACACCCTGGATAGACTGCTGTGGCGTCACAGCTCACAGCAACCTCCAATTCCTGGGCTCAAGCGAGTCTTCTGCCTCTGCCTCCCAAGTAGCTGGGACTACAGGCACCCGCCACAATGCCCAGCCATTTTTTGGTTGCAGCCGTCATTGTT
>CAUYON010130742.1:0-36447 GCA_963573935.1 Arctocebus calabarensis | reverse complement strand
TTTATCCTCTGAGCATGGCTTCTGGATCATCAGCATGAAGGCAGGAGCAATCTGTGCCAACTCCATCCCAGAAAGTAGGATCCCTGCAAGCCCTGGACTTGAGCGCGTGGGAATTTTCCTGGATGTTGAGATGGAAGAAATCCGTTTTTTTGATGTTGGAAATGATGCCCTCATTTATATATACAGTCCTGTCTCCTCGCTGGAGCCTTTTCGTCCGTTTTTCCTTCTTGATCGGCCAGGAGAAGGTGACGGTGGTGTCCTGAGAATCTGCCCATGAGAAATTGGGCTCTTCCTAGATTCTGTATAAAGAAGTCAAAGAGAACTTTGGCTTAGAATGATGGAGGACCAGACAGTATGCTGCAGTGAAAAGAATTGTCAAGTATTCTTAAGTACATTTTGTAGACACTATAGTGACAATGATATAGATTTGTTTGTGGTAGATATTTTAGGCTTGTAGTTGAATAACGGAGATATTTGTGAATGTCGTGAAGCACATGAAGCCTCAGTTTACTAGCCTATAAATTGGAATAATTATATCTTTCAGTCAAATAGCTGACATGATTAGAAACATCTTTGTAGTAACATTTCTAGCAAACAATGAATAGACAGTAGTAGGCTGTAAGTTAACCAGATACTAGATATTATGGATAGAAACGGTCTTTTGTATTTTGGGGCTTTTCTCTAGAATGTCTGATGATAGTCGTCTGTGGACAAAGAATCAGGTAGAACCAATGTGAGATGCCTTGATAAGGCATAACATTTTAGAGAGAGGGAAATAGGTCCTGGGGGTAACCAAGTTTCTCATTTTTACTTCTTTTGAAACACAGTTTCTTGAGAGACAAAGAACTTTGACCAAGGCACATTGTGAGTGGTGATTCATATTGTACTGGGAATTATCCTTTGCCCACTTCAACAAATGACCTGTTGTGTAGCCTTAAGTATACTAGGGTATGTATGGGAGGCATGAGGATTCCAATAGTTTTAATGAGATAATGTCAAGGTTATAAAATAGCAACAGATTCAGCAACTTCTGGAATCATTTATATAAAGAAGGAAATGACTGTTCGGTAGACTGGATCCTTGTACTTCTGCCTAGCAGATGTCGATTCACTTAGAAAACCCCTCCGCATTTTCTGAGATGAAGGGCCACGTCCCAGCAGCCCAAACTTCAGACCAAGTGTTGCTGATTTTTGATTTGTTAAGAATTGTTTACCAACCATGTTAACTCATTAATGTGTATTCATCATAAATTTGTTTTTAAAATTGTTTTTGGATTTGTATTAGTAGAATTTACATTTTCTTGCAATTAAATTTATAAAATGTCTAATGGTCTCATGAGTATTCTGTTTGGTCCTCCTGTCACATCCTGTCTCAAGTTGGTGCCTCTCTTCCCCCTGCACATCCACATCATCTCAGACTCATTTCCCACCCTCATCCTACAGTCTCAGGATGGCTCCTTTTTCAAGGCTTCAGAGTCCATAGTGTGGGACTTTTTTCTCTCATATGACAAGGGCACAAAAGGGCTGGGTCTAGGTATGCTCCACCTTTTCACTTTTTCCCATAAAGAACCCAAATTGTCCACCTTCTTTGTCCTTACATTTCCACTGGAGGAGGGAGACAGCCGACTCTCCTCTTCTTATTTCCTTTTAATCCTTACAATTTTTTTTGAAGAAACTCCTTGCCCTCCCCTGTCACTGGGCTGGGGTGGAGGACACTGCTATCTACTTGGATAAGTCTTTGTAAGGTTGAAACAGAAGTTTTCTAAAGCAATAATTATGACAAATGATTCACTAATAATTATCTCTTATCATATTTCACTAGGAAAAATCCTGATCTCACACACTAGTTTGATTTCAGAACTCAGCAGTCAGTTGAGACCTGTAGTTTGAAAACTGGCAGAGGCTGTGGGCTTCCTGACCCCCCCCCCACCTTGAATGGTAAGGCAAGGGCAGCCTCAGTTTCCCTGGGACTAGGGTTAAGAGCTTGTGTTAGATTCACATGTTGAGCTTTTCTCCTGGGTTCCTTATTTCAAGGAACTTTCCTTGTAGACATTGAAGCTCCAGCCTTCCCTTTATTTCCCAAACCTTAGGGGAAAGTTCCCGTGCTCAGTGATTGGCATGGCTCCTTTCTCTCTTCTGATTGAATTACTGAGGCACTCGGGGAAGGAACGCCTTGATGGCGGCTGGGTTCCCTGCTCAACCTGTGGTAGAATTACTATTTATTTAGTTATTTTTCTTTGAGACAAAGTCTGTGTCATTTTCAGTAGAGTCCCATTACGTCACAGCTCACAGCAACCTCCAACTACTGGGCTTAAGCGATTCTCTTGCCTCAGCCTCCCAAATAGCTGGGACTACAGGTGCCTGCCACAGTGCCCAGCTATTTTTTGCTGCAGTTGTCATTGTTGTTCTAGCTGGCCAAGGCTGGATTCCCACCCGCCAGCCTTAGTATATGTGGTTGTTGCCATAACCACTGTGCTATAGGTGCTGAGTTGAGAATCAGTTTTTAGCAAAATAGTTCTCACAAACTTCTTATCATCTTGCTATGGACCTAATCAGAGGCAGGCACATGTACACATGTCTGATCTGTTTGTTTTTTTTTTTCTAGACAGAATTTCCCTCTGTTGCCCTGGGTAGAGTGCCATGATGTCAAAGCTCACAGCCAACATCCAAAGTTTTAGCCTCAGGTGATCCTCCTGCCTGAGGCTCCCATGTGACTGGGTCTATAGCTGTCTGCCATGACACAGGCTAGTTTTTGTAGGTTTAGTAGAGACGGGTCTCCCTCTTGCTCACGCTCGTCTCCATCTCCAGAGCTCAAGGGACCCTCCTGCCTCAGACTCCCAGTGTGCTAGGGTCACATGAGTCCCTGGGCCCACTCACCTGTCTCTCTGGAGGGGCAGCCTCCTGACTCCTTGTCTCCCTTTTGCCTTCTTACAAGGTCTGGTTGTGTCACATCAGTCAGGTGGCTTCTGTCCTACACCCTGCAAACCTGGACAGGGCCACTTGGAGTAAGTTCTCTCAGTTGCTGCCTCCCGCACTGTCTCCTTCCCCCCTTACCAGGCCTACTAGCTTTCTTTCCCTTAGGGAACCTGGATTCTGGGGACTCATAAACCTGATATTTTTGACTTATAGCTTTGTGATCATGGGCCAGTTATTTAGCTTCTATCCTCAGTTTCCTACCTCGTAAAGAGGGATGGAAAGAAGCCCAACATGTAAGCAGGTGGTGAGGAACAAATAAAATAATTCTCATGAGGATAAAATAAAATAGATAACATTGATTATTTAAGTTGGGTCTTGTTAACAGCACAGAGAATGTCCTGACACTTTATTTATTTATTTTGCAACCAAGTCTCCCTCTATTGTCCCAGTCTAGATTCCCATGCAGTCATAGCTCACAGCAATCCCAAACTCCTGGGCTCAAGTGATCCTCTCACCTCCAACTTCTCTGTAGCTGGGTCAACAGGCGCCCACCCCAATTCCTGGATAATTTTTCTATTTGTAATAGTGACAGGGGTCTCATTCTTTCTCAGGCTGTTCCTGAACTCCTAAGCCCAAGCACAGGGCTCGCCTTGGCTTTAGCAATCCAGAGTGCTAGGATTACAGGGGTGAGCCATATGCTGACAAGCTGCTGCCAATTATTAACATTCTCTATTGTTATCTTTGGTAAAGTGTGAAGTTGGCTATTAATTCAACATACTCTTCATCAAGATATAAATATAATTTTTGAAGTGCTTTAAATATCATCAGGAAGAAGTTTTGCATATTGACCATTTTTGTTTTTGCTAATGATACGACTTTGTTATTCCTGATGGATTGATACAAGCCACCATTCCTGTTGTCATTCCTTCCTCCCTCCTCACTCCCTGTCCTGTTCTCTCCCTTCTTCCTGCTCTCCAGCCTCTCCTGCCCCCCACAAACTGTAGTGTAAAGGTGTATGCACCCAGGGAAACTTTACTGACTGCTGGTGGTAGAGGTGGGATCAGTCTGGGAACAGAACTCAGGTTGCCTCAAAAAGCAATAGTGGTGTGGAAGTAGTTTACAATTCTCAATCCTCATTTGAAAATATGATTATGTGTGTTTTACAGCATCACCCACTTCCCCTCCAACAGTTATTATCAAATTTCACCTTTCCATGCCTCCATCCATCTTATTCTCATTTGGGATTCCCTAAAGAAAAACATCTCCTCATAAAATCTTTGCTCACCGTCTACTCTTTTGTTGCATCTGCCTCTTCCACAGTCTCTTTTCCAGGAGTAGTCACTGTTCCTTCCGCTTTAATTAATGTGACTGACCAGGACTAAAACTGGGGGAGAGGGGACAATAGGAGCCTATGGGGATTCCAGAAGGGAATGAAAGTGAGAACTCTGCTAAGCTCCAAAGTACACTAGCCAGGCGCTGTGAACCAACGTGGAGGTGCCTCTCAATTCTTTCTACCTGGACATATGAAAGGACAAGGCCAAACTGAAACCTCAAGCTCTCCATATGGGGAAGGAAGAAGTTCCCCGCCATTCTTGGGATGTAGTTGTCATGAGTATTTTTATTTGGCCACGAAGACCAAGATAACCAAAACATGCTGGAACAGTGGCTCTCAATTGTAGCTCCACATTGGAATCACCTGAGAGATCTGTCAGATATTTTCAAGACCAAAATCACACCTTACCCCAAGCCAGTCAGAATCTCTGTGGCTAGAGCCCAAGCAGTGGTTTGTCCAGGTGATTCCAAAGTGCAGCTATGGGCTGGGTGTGGTGGCTCAGGCTTGTAATCCTCATACTCTGAGAGGATGATGCTGGTGGATTGACTGAGATCACAGGTTCGAAACCAGCTTTAGTCAAAGCCAGACCTCATCTCTAAAAAGTGTCATGACAGGTGCCTGTTTTCCCAGCTACTTAAGAGGTTGAGGCAAGATAATCATTTAAGCCCAAGAGTTTGAGGTTGCTGTGAGCTATGACACCATGGCATTCTATTGAGCATGACAAAGTGGGAATCTGTTTCAAAACAAACAAACAAACAAGCAATAACAACAAAAAACAGCAAAGTGCAGCTATGGTGGAAAATCACTGGGCTAGAGTGTGGTTCCAAAACTCTATTGTGCGTCAGAGTCCCCTGGATGGGATCAGCGAGTCTGGGCAGGACCCAGGATTTACATTTGCAGCAAGTTCCCAAGGTTGGTGGAGGAGCCCTACTTTGAGAGCCAGGGGATGGGAGGACACAGTGCCCCCTGATGCTGATGTCTGGGTTTATATGTGAATTTATTTTACAAAAACTTGCAAGAAAAATTAAGTTTGCTGTTATAAACTTGAAAGTGAATTTTTAAAAATAAGGACAATTTCAGAGATTTGAATCTCCTCCGAGGTTTTAATGATGTGTACTCACCAAATCTGTACTTTGCTTGCTGTTGCTCAATGCTTAGTCCAGTTCCTGCCTTTTAAAAAACTGCAAGAATTGAGATCTGGAGGAAGGAGGGAGTTCAATGGTCTTAGCAGGGTTGAAATCAGTGTGTTCACAAACCTCACACAGCATCACAGACATCCTTACTGATCACTCCATCCCCCAACACACACAGAGTAAATGGCAAAATTTCTCACATTAATTCTGACACCCAAACCGTACCCAAAAGCCTACATAAATGTGGCTTTGGTCATGCCCTGTGTGTAAAGGGCTGGCCTACACTAAAATGTAAACTAAACATTTGTTCCCAAAAGTGAATCTAAAATTAAAAAAAAAGAACATTTTGCATACAAAAAATAATATCGGCTGCTTATCATACTGGGCCCAATCTGTGTTTTCCTTAACACTAAATTTTAGAACTTTCTGTTAAAAAAGGCTCTAAGCTAGGTGGGGTGGCTCATGCTTGTAATTCCAGCACTCTGGGAGGTTGAGGCTGGTGGATTGTCAGAGTTTAGGAGTTAGATAGCAGCCTGAGCAAGATGGGAGCCATGTCTGCACTAAAAAAAAAATAGAAGAACTGGCTGGTCAGTTCAGCTGGTGCCTGTAGACCCAGCTACTCAGGAGGCTCAGGCACTAGCACAAGTTGAGCCCAGGAGTTTGAGGTTGCTGTCAGATATGACTCATAGTACTCTACTCAGGGGGACAAAGTAAGACTCTGTGTCAAAATAAATAGGTAAATAAATAATTTGAAATAAATGAAATAAAACTGGAAAGAATTACCTACTTTGTAGGTATTTAATTCATGGAATGGAGATAACATCAGGTAAAAATACAGAATAGTAGGGCATTAGGCCATGCAGAAAGAACCAGAGAAAAGCGAGGTGACTCAGAGTGCAGTTCATCTCAGGGAGGGCGTGCCCCTTAGCAGCAGGACTTCACTGGCTCTCCAACACATTTTGTGAAGACTGTGTCTTAGATTTCCCCCATTATGACTATTCCTGCTGCTTCTGCTCTCAATGCAGACACCATGGCACTTAACTATTTACACAAGTATACTTTCGAGAAAGTAAAAAATGGTATGGTTTCCATCTTTCCTATCTTGTCCAGGAATGACCCTTAAGAGTAGTGAACTGCTGAGTCAAAGGACATGGACACCATTGTAGAGGCTGACATAGTCCATGACTGTATGAGAGATATGAACACCACTGATTATATTAGCTAAGATGTGAATAGGTTTCACCAATGTGCTTCTGTTTTTGACCTCTAACGCACTTTGCTTTTTCAAGTTGAATTAGAGACTTTTGTTCAGATGGCAGTAGATTTGCTTATTGAATTCAAAGAGTTACCATATTTTGAATTTTGTAGCATAAAATTTTAATGACATTATCTTGAATGGAAGGTAGGGTTGATTATGTTTGCTTGATTAGGTTTGAATAACTCAATCTTAGGGTGGGACCTAGTGGGCGGGGACTGTGTCTCAGGCACCATAAAAGGGCAGTGTATCCCAGCACAAACTCAGAGGCAACCAGGCCAGAACCAAAGAGCTGCAGCCTTGGGCTCTCCAAGACCTCCACTGGAAATCTCCAAGTCAAGGTCAGTTTTCTTCCTATTAATGTTCCACTTCTCCCTTCATCTACAATTGTTTTTCTGATCCCCTTACTTTTGTATTCTAGAAGCGAAGGGAAAGGGCCAGTTTTGTTCTGTGTCAAGCAACTTTCTGTACTTTTGTCTTTAACATCTAACATCCCCATTTAAATTCTTTACACTGCTGACATATGTTAGCTGGGCTAGGGGGTGCGTGATTATAGCTACTTGGGAGGCTGAGGCAGAAAGATTGCTTGAGCCCAAGAGTTTGAGGTTGTTGTGAGCTATGATGCCACGGCCACTCTCTACCCAGGGTACACAGTGAGACTCTGTCTCAAACAAATAAATAAATAAGTAAGTGACTAAATATAAATTTTTATATATGAATTTCAGTTTCCTTTGCATACATATCAGTATTTTAATGTGTTTTCAACTACCATGTGTGTGCCATTAAAAAGTTTTTTCCTTTTTACATTCTAATATTCTTTCTTATAGACTTTTCTGCATTTGCACTTAAATACATGTGCCATTTCTAATAGTTGTATTATTCTTAACTGAGTCATTACATTGTTTTGATCATTAGAGATCCTTAATTTCGTAGTTAACATTTAAAGGAAGAACATGGTAGAAATGTAGAAACTTCCTTTTACAAACTTGTGTCCTTGGATACCTTCCAAGGTGAGATAGGAACCTCATTTAGTTTTCAAGCACTATGTCAGATTTACCATAAAGGAACAGTAGCCATGGCAGGAGGCTTCTGGGGGCCCCAGGGGTTATGAAGCTTCCAGACAGTTGGGGTAATGGGAGGGCCTCTTCCTTGTGAGGAGTATCTTTCTGGTTTGGGTTCAGGCACAGAATATTTTAGAGAAGTTGATTGCAAGGGTTATAACTTTTGTACTCCCATTGCCTTGAAGCTTGAGTATTTTTCTCATAGTGCTTGAAAGCATTTCATCCAATGATAGTTTGTCCTTAAAAGGGCATCTCATTCACTCTCAGGTGGATTTTGCTAGTTTTACTCACATGTGGTTCCTATGTTTGAAATTCTGTGGATGCCTTCCTCACTTTTCTGTGATGACTCCAACAAAACTGGGTTTACCTTTATGATTAGATTTAAATGTTAATCT
This sequence comes from Arctocebus calabarensis, assembly GCA_963573935.1. Classification (NCBI taxonomy): domain Eukaryota; kingdom Metazoa; phylum Chordata; class Mammalia; order Primates; family Lorisidae; genus Arctocebus; species Arctocebus calabarensis. The sequence goes on along the minus strand of CAUYON010130742.1, from coordinate 28,355 downwards.
TTTTCTTGAACTGCAGGTGACTTTCAAAGAAGTACGGATCAGCAGTGTGACCTCACTCCTCCAACCTGTTAAAGATCCAATTGGGCTCAGCTCCCATAGGAGAAGCTTTGGTGCCAGCCAACACATCATCTGGAAATCTGAAGACAAGTAAGCTGCCCCGTCTCTCTGTTGTTCTTGCCTAGATTTTAGATAGATTTGATAGATGATTAGATTACTAACATTCTGTGTTTCCTGTTTCTTCTCTGCCTCCAGGACTGGCGGTGGCGGCAGCAGGTGTTTTAATTCAAATGGGTGACGAAAAGGACTCTTGGAAAGAGAAAACTTCAGATGAAATTCTTCAGGGAAAGAAACGAAGAAAGGAACAAGAGGAGAAAACAGAGATAAAACGCTTAAAAATTTCTGATGACCGGGATTCCAAGAGGGATTCCCTTGAAGAGCGGGTGCAGAGAGACCATGGCTTGGAGATCACGAGAAGGAACTCACCAGACAGAAGCGAGGGTTCTGTGGAAGACAGAGGAGAGGAAGATGGTTCTTTGGCTATCAAACCGCCACAGCAAATGTCCCGGAAAGAAAAAGCTCATCACAGAAAGGATGAAAAGAGAAAAGCGAAACGTAGGCATCACAGTCATTCAGCAGAAGAGGGGGCGCATTCGAGACGGAAAGAAAAGGAACGAGAACACCAACGTCGGAAACGACATCGAGAAGAACAGGACAGAGGTCGCCGGCAGTGGGAAAGAAGGAAAAGGAGAGAGATGGCGGGAGAGAGAGATGGCCTTGAGCAGTCAGAGAGGCAGCGGGAACCCGAGCGCCAGATGCGAGAGCAGACGCAGCGCGAGGCGCGCAGGGCAGGCTCCGCTCCGCGAAGGGCGCGGGAGGACTGCGGCGGCAAGGCCAAGGCCCGCCACAAGGCCAAGGCTGGCCGCAGGGGCCGTAGCCCACTCCGGCAGCCCAGGGAGCGCTTCGAGCTGGGAGACAGCTGGAAGCCAGTGGAAGAAGAGAACATGGAAGAAAGAGAGCTGCTGTCCGACCTGCAGGACAGCAGTGACAGCGAGACGAAACCCAGCTCGGCAGGGTCCTCCTCGGCAGAGTCAGGCTCAGGTTCTGAGCAGGGAGCGGACGAGGAGCAGGGGCGCCCCAGTGAAGACCCAGAGGAGGAGGAGACTGCGAGCGGCTCTGAGGAGGCCTCAGGGCAGTCGGCGGAAGAAGTAAGCGAGGAAGAAGGGGGCGAGGACGAGGACGAGGAGCGGGAAAATGAAAACCAGCTCTCGGTTGTTCCAGAGTCACGATTTGACCGAGATTCCCGGGAAAGTGACGAAGGGGAGGGGGCAGCGGGTGAGGGCAGCCCGCAGAGCAGTGGCCTAACAGAAGGGGACTGTGGGCCCGCCTCCCCCGCCTGGTCGCCCTTCGAGCTCCAGCAGGAGCTGCCCAAGTACCTGCCGGCCCTGCAGGGCTGCCGGAGCGTGGAGGAGTTCCAGTGCCTCAACAGGATTGAGGAAGGCACCTACGGGGTGGTGTACAGGGCAAAGGACAAGAACACAGATGAGATCGTGGCTCTGAAGCGGCTGAAAATGGAGAAGGAGAAGGAGGGCTTCCCAATCACGTCGCTGAGGGAAATCAACACCATGCTCAAGGCCCAGCACCCCAACGTTGTCACTGTCAGGGAGATCGTGGTGGGCAGCAACATGGATAAAATCTACATCGTGATGAACTACGTGGAGCACGACCTCAAGAGCCTGATGGAGACCATGAAGCAGCCCTTCCTGCCGGGGGAGGTGAAGACCCTGATGATCCAGCTGCTTCGTGGGGTGAAGCACCTCCATGACAACTGGATCCTGCACCGGGACCTCAAGACGTCCAACCTGCTGCTGAGCCACGCCGGCATCCTCAAGGTGGGCGACTTTGGGCTAGCACGGGAGTATGGGTCCCCTCTGAAGGCCTACACCCCTGTGGTGGTGACCCTATGGTACCGTGCCCCAGAGCTCCTACTTGGTGCCAAGGAGTACTCCACGGCCGTGGACATGTGGTCAGTGGGCTGCGTCTTCGGGGAGCTGCTGACTCAGAAGCCTCTGTTCCCTGGCAAGTCAGAAATGGATCAGATCAACAAAGTGTTCAAGGACCTGGGGACCCCCAATGAGAAAATCTGGCCTGGCTACAAGGACCTCCCAGCAGTGAAGAAGATGACCTTCAGAGAGTACCCCTATAACAACCTCCGCAAGCGCTTTGGGGCCCTGCTATCGGACCAGGGCTTTGATCTCATGAACCAGTTTCTGACCTACTACCCTGTGAGGAGGGTCAGTGCTGAAGATGGCCTCAAGCACGAGTATTTTCGCGAGACCCCCCTCCCCATCGAGCCCTCCATGTTCCCCAAGTGGCCTGCCAAGAGGGAGCAGCGGTGGGTGAAGCGTGGTACCAGCCCACGGCCCCCCGAGGGAGGCCTGGCTTACAGCCAGCTGGGCGATGAGGACCTGAAGGAGACCAGCTTCCACCTCACTACCACAAACCAGGGGGCCTCAGCTGCAGGTCCTGGCTTTAGCCTCAAGTTCTGAAGGTCCCAGCGGCCCAACAAGCCCCGGCCTCAGGGAGGAGGGCCCTGACCCTGATATGGACGCAGCTGCTGTGGCTGGAGGCACCCAAGTCTTGGAATGCCTCGTCCTGCTTCGTTTTCCATGTCTTATTTGTATATTATTTTGGTTTGTAAATTTGTAGCATTAAATCACATTTTTCCTTGTGGAGGGAAGGCTGCACTTGTCCGGGGACCTCTGACTCGGCCAGCGGGGCAGCTCCACACACGGGGTGGGGGAGGGGGAGGAAGGCTGGGTCACGATGTGGACAGAGCTGGGGGTATCTACTTCTCAGGCTTCAGGGATGGAGATCTGTTTGTGCACTAGGATGAGCAAGGCCTTCCTGTCCCTCACCTGCGTGTCTGGACCGGCCCTGTCCTCACAGTCCTCATCTCCTGGTTTGCAGCCACTGAGAGTTTTAAAACATAGGTGTTAGAAGTCTTTAAATGTAGTAAAATACTCTGGGAGGAAAAAAATAAAATAAAATAAAAAAATAAAATATTAGGAGCTCAAAGTTAATCTGGTTGTTTCGATGGGACGAGAAAGGATTAACTTACTTCTGAACTACTTGCACTTCATAGTCACATTGTTTGCGTAATATAAAGCCAGTTAAATTAAATATCAGCACTTATTAAATGACTTATAAACCTTGTTTCTCATTACAAGTAAATGGTATAGTAAACAAGGAAAATGTACTTTTTTAAATTACTTGAGTAAATGTTTAAGTAAATGGCGGTAAACATATAACCCCACTCGTGATGTCTGTCTCTTCTTAGAACCGAGATGATTTGAGTGGTGACTGCCAGAAGGATGGGTGCTTTCCACACATTATCTCTAATCCTCACAAACCTTTAAGTTAGGCTCTATTTCCCCCCATCTCACAGATGAGAAAACTAGGTAAGCCTCAGAGAGGTTAAATAATGTGCTCTGGACCACACAGCTAGGAAGGGGCTCCTAGAAACTAATTCTCATTCCATTAATAACTGCATGAACTTAGAACATTAATAAAATGAATGTCTGACATTGACCTAATCAAGGCATTCAGTGCTAGAATATACTTAACAAGTGGTAGAACAGCTTCCACATAAAACCAGGAGTAAGGTCTGACTTCAGCACTTCCAGCCTTGTATGATATCCTGTATAGGAGTAGGTCATCTCTCCCTCCCTCTTCTCTCCACAAGTCTGGGCTTAATGGACATCACAATATCAGATCTATATGCCTCAGTTAAGTAAGGTTTTGTTACCTTTCTTAGGGAGATGGGAAGTTTTAGATTCTCTCTAAGTTTTAATAAAATGTTTCAACCATGCTATGAGAATCTCAGATGTAATTAGACACAACTCGATTTTGGAGGACTTCCCTTTGCATACTAAATTCACAAAGTTGTATCTTTTCTAAGATTGCTTGCATAGTCAATGTGTGTTAATCATTCTGTAGGTAATTATTCATTGAATATATATCTAGCGAGCACCTTCAGTGTGTCAAGCACTAGGCCAGCTGCAAGATAGACTATCTAATCTGCAGGTTCTAGAACATTAAACCAGGCCCTAGAGTCCTTGCAAGCCCCTTTGTGAAACTGCATAGAAGTTCAAGAGGGGCTTGTGAACTTCATGAAGTTCACATTCATGAAGCTGACTCTGGCAAGGTGCTCAGACAGCTGCCCTCATGAAAGCCATAGTTTATTAGGACAGACAGATTATAAACCAGAAATCTCCACATTAAATAATTTGATTATTTGATAAATATAGTTATGACACTTTTCATTTTTTTTACTTGTATATATCCGTTTTCTCTTATTTGTGGGCACAATTGCAATTTTGCTGCATTGTTATATTGCATTGTGGTGAAGTCAGGTAGTAATCATACCTATATACTAAAATAAAAAGAAAAGGAAAAAGGAAGACATTCTAAGAGATACTGTATTGAAGGAAGGGAAGAAACCGAGATCTGTGCTCAGAGAAAGATTTCTAGGAGAAGGAATGTTTAAAGGAGAGGGAGAAATCAACTACATTGCGAGGGAGGGAGGAGCTTCATTTCTTTTTTGTATTTACTTACTCAGCCAGTGGGGGGAGGGGCTTGGCACATCATAGGGTAGAGGGAGGGATTATGCATGGGGAGTCCAGGGGGTGAGTGGCGGGACCCAGCTTCTGTGCAGCACATGGTTGGGTAGGCCAGGGTAAGGATTTTAGCCTTTATCTTAGGGATAAGGGAAACTCACTGAAGAATTTTAATCAAGAGACAGGGAGTAAGAGGTCTGAGTAACAAAAAGATTGGGTGGGGACAGAGTGAACGCAGGGCCACCAGTCAGGAGGCTGCTGTGGCACTTGAACTAAAGATAACAGTGGCTTAGCCTAGATCAAGGTGTGGGGGGACATGCATGGCAGTGATGGGGGCCTCTTTGGGCAAGGATGTTCATAGAGGAAGGGAGAACGGAAGGCTCAAAGGAAGGGTTTCTGGCGGAACTTGTAGGAGCATGATGCTGGCAGAAGGAGTTAAAAATGAGGGCCTAGGGCGGCACCTGTGTCTCAGTGGGTAGGACGCCGGCCCCATATACAAAGGGTGGCAGGTTCGAACCCGGCCCCAGCCAAAATGTAACAAAAAAAATAGCCAGGCGTTGTGGCAGGCGCCTGTAGTCCCAGCTACTCGGGGAGGCTGAGGCAAGAGAATTGCCTAAGCCCAGGAGTTGGAGGTTGCTGTGAGTTGTGATGCCACAGCACTCTGCTAAGGATGGTAAAGTGAGACTCTGTCTCTACAAAAAAAAAAAAAGAAAGAAAAGAAAAATGAGGGGCCTAAATCACAGTTTGCTTAGCTTTGTCCATCCTAGCAAAGATTTAGAAAATTGAGATAAATAAATATTTGAAGTATGAGAAAAAACAAAAAGCTTCCCTTTTCTATGAACCCATCTCACTTTGGGGGAGAGAGAAATCAGTGATTTTGTTTGGTCCCCTAAGGGGTGAAAGCTGTGGGTGATCTCAGAGTTCTGAAGATAGAGGTCTGGTAGAGAAAGGAACAGCTAGAACAGCTGAAACATAGGATTTTTGTTGTATTCTCCCCTTACCTAAGGGAAAGACATGTTTTTGTTTTCCTTGAAAAGGAAATTCAAACCTCCTTTGCAAAGTCTGCAGAGACATGAAGGCTTAAAAGCAAGTCATTCTTATAAAGGTCTTTATGTAAAACTGGCTGCCAAAACCCAAACACAATAACATTTTCCTTGACATAATTAATTTTAAAAGATGCTATGGAGCCCTCCCAGTCTTTTGGGTTGAGTAACCAGAGGGTGAGAACCAACAGTCAACAAAGTAACACAGAAGGAGTTCCTTCTTCCTTTTCTTTGGAAGCCCTCTCTCCAGCCCACTATTCTGCCCAGACTCTCTATTTCTTTTTAGATGCTTCCCTCCCACCCCCCACTTAGGGACTGAATTCTTACCTGCTCAAGGGATTATCTTAAGCTGTTATTCTCCCCAGAGTAATTTTGACAAGACCTTGCCTATCACATGAGGAACAAATGTGTTTGGAATTGGGGCATGTCAAGTTCTCCATTAAGGCACAGTGCTTCTCAGCAGCTAGCCGACTCCTTGAAAGTTGGCCTTGCAAGAAGTCTTCGGGATTAGGTACTGGATGTGTGCCAACTATGCACTAGGTATGGTTTATAAATACCTATTAAATTGAAATCCATTCAGTTTCAGCTAGTAGTATTGGCACTTTGGTGAATTAACCCCATAACAAAATCCTATCAAAATCTCTTCCCCTCCATTGGTCTATCACAATTGCTGACAAGCTCAGCTAACAAGGCTGTAATGTGACAGTTCAGTATTAGGCATTATCTCCTTTCTTTTGGTGTTACTATTGTAGAAAATGGCCAGAAGTTAGGTAAAAAGATTAAAAATAAGAGAGGATAGACCAAATGTAGGCTGGTGACCTTTACAAAATTGATGCCAGATAATATTAGAAGAGTATTACACAAGTACTTCTTTTATAAATCAAACAGACATGCATGAACACTTGCTTTTCTTCCATATATACACATAACTTAATCGTCTTTGTTAGGGTTGTATGCTTTGAGATTTGATTTTAAAAAATCCAGAATATCTTTTTTGTCTTTTCTCTCTGATGCTGAGAAAAGAGATTACAAATTTTATAAACTGATTTTCCTCATTGAGGAAATTTCTTGCCTAATTTTACCCTACTGTTCCTAAAATCACCATCCCAGAGATCTCGATGAATCTGACTGCATATGTGCATATCTTTCATTTGCATCTTTTTCTAATATTCACAAAACCTCCCACAAGGGAAAGAAATATGTTGCTCATTGACTGGTTTCCTGTTCACCATCATAAACAATGAAGTCTGGGGTTGCAGTTTCAGCAGAGACACGGTAGATGGCAGTGTGCAACACAGATTCCCCAGTGTCTTCACCCTGAACTACTGCCTGGGAAGAGACTGAATCTCTGGGCATGGAGGCTGTTTTTTTCCAGCCCAGTTGGAGGAAGAGATTGTTCAGTTAGGAAATACTTCCTCTACATAAACTTGGTTTTGTTGGATCAGTAAATTGAAGTTATTTGAACTGCTTTGACACAAAAGAATGTTAAGCTTCTTTAATTTAAGCCTGATAAAATTAGGACTTCAAAAGTCTTCTTCAAGGCATGGAGTAACCTTTTGGTTATATGAAGAGCAAACCTCCCTGTGCTTTACATTTTATTAATTTATTAAAACAAGACCTCTCTGGGTAACCTGCAGATAAACACTATGGACATTTCATAAATACATGTTAGATATACCAGGACTTCATGATTTGATTTTTCGGCATCATGAGTGGGCTAGTTTGAGCATCAGTATGTACTCTCAAGGTCACATTTATTAGGTATGTTCTTTGGTTATTTTGAAGCATTTTTATGTTTTTGCATGACAGTTCCCCTAAAGTTAGTAATAATTCTCTAATAGACTTAAAAGGTATTTAACATAGTTAAACTTTGTTTTATTTTTAATTACAGAAGGGACAGTCATCTGGGTAGTTTTGCTGAATATTTAAAAACTCTTACTTCCTTAGTAAGCAAAGAAATCATTTCTAAAATGATGCTTATCATTAAACATTAGCAAAAGAGATCTTAGCATCAGTGAGAGATATTTTTAAACAGGGAATTTCCCTAGAATAAGAGTTCTTAGAGAAAGATGTAAGTAAATAGTGTATAGCAATTAATTACACTGAGATTTAATAATCTAAATAGAACAGACCCATATTCTTTTCCCCAGTGTAGTACTAAGTTCCTTCTGTACTTAGATTGCCTGGCTTAGGCAGCATTTCCCATTTGGACTAATGAGCTACATCATATTTATTTTTCCAGACCTCTCGGTCCATTTAGATTTCAGAGCTCTGTTCAATTCCACAGTTGCCTGAAACTGCCAGCTTTGGCTTTTTGTGGCTTTACTCATTCTGCTGGTACCGGAGGCTAGCCCACTCAGGCTAAACCACTGGGCACTCTCAGAGTTGCATGCATTTGACTAGAGGTCTTGGGATTCCACAATGGTCTCTTTCCTGAGTGTTCAAGACATAGTCTTTTTGGATATTGTCTTTCCTCTTGCTCTAAATGTTGGTATTTCTCAGGGTTCTACCCTAGCCTTCCTTTCTCACTCTGCCTAGAGTTTGTGGACAATTTCAACCACTTTCCCAGCTCTCAATTGCTATTTGTACTTACATCCTAACAATTTCCACAGCTCAGATCCTTCTCTTAAAAAACTCTTGATACCTCACATCTATAGATATACTTAGATGTCTCACTGGTCCCCTTGTTTTAGTCTTTATAAGACTAAAATTTCGTCCTTCATTTTCCCCATGTATTTGTTCTTCCTGTTCACCCCATTTAGTGACTAATATCACCATCCTTCTCTGTGCCTAGGCCAGAAATCTCACATTCATTTTTTGATCTGTTTTTCTGCCTCCAAATAATGACTGAATCCTGCTCATTCTGGTTCCTGAGTTTCTTGGAGAACCATTACACATTTTTCTTCCATTCTTACCTTATATTGGGCCACCATCCACTCTTAGCTAAATTTCTGCAACAACATTGAACCAATCTCCTTGTCCTTAGCTTTGTCCTTGCAATCAATCCATTTCCCATGCTGCAACTGCATGATAGCCCTGGAATGCTTATTTGATCATGGTTTTCCCTTGATTAAAAAACCTCTCTTCTATGACTTACTTCCCTCCCTCTGGACCACTTTTTATCATTCATTAGTGCTCCACCAATGGTCCATTTTCTCTGAACACCTGTCTTGATTCTTTCAGGCTTGTGTGAAGTACTCTCTCATGTGCTCTACAGCACCAAGTGCTTTCCCTACCAAAGTGTTTGCAGAATACATTGCATTTTCCAGTTTATTTGTCTCTACCCCCCACTAGCTACTAAGGTCTGTAAAGGCAGGGACTATACCTAGCTTGATCACCTATTTTATTTCTATTACTCAGGAAATTACCTCTTATATTGCTATAGGGATGAAGTAGCAATACATTATTTGTGTGAGGAATTCATGAATAAATAAATTCATCGCAAACTATCAATCTGTGGTACTTGTTGGACCTTTCCTAGAGGACAGGTATGGTGATAGGTAATTAAAATTGTGTTAGAGTAGAAGGCATGATTTGGAAAGTAAAACTTCATCAATTACTTGATTCCAACCATGTAGGACAGATTAACATTGTTTTCAAAGGTCTTCAATGGTTTTAAAAAATGAGCATTATGGCCAGGTGTGGTGGCTCATCCCTGTAATCCTAGCACTTTGGGAGGCCAAAAGCAGGTGTACTGCTTGAGCTCAGGAATTCAAGATCAGTCTGAAAAGGAGCGAGACCTTGTCTTTACTAAATATAGAGAAACTAGCTGGGCATTGTGGTTGGCACCTGTATTCTCAACTACTCAGGAAGCTAATTCAAGAGAATCTCTTGAGCCCAAGAGTTTGAGTTGCTGTGCGCTATGACTCCATGACACTCTACTCAGGGTGACAGAGTAAGACTCTGTCTCAAAAAATGGGCAGTGTTGGCTCAGTGCCTGTGGCTCAATGGGCTAAGGCACCAGCCACATACACCTGAGCTGGCGGGTTCGAATTCAGCCCCCGGGCCCGCCAAACAACAATGACGGCTGCAACCAAAAAATGGCCGGGCATTGTGGCAGGCGCCTGTAGTCCCAGCTATTTGGGAGGTGGAGGCAAGAGACTCACTTGAGCCCAGGAATTGGAGGTTGCTGTGAGCTGTGATGCCATAGCACTCTGTCCAGGGTGACAGCTTGAGGCTCTGTCTCAAAAAAAAAAAAATGGGCATTGTGTCATTAGCTATGCAGAAGCCTTTCAGTTAAATTAAGTGCCTTTTGTTTATGTTTATTGTTGTTGTGATTGCCACGGAAGTCTTTCATAAAATCTTTTCCCAAGCCAACATCCTCAAGAGTTTGTCCTTCTAGTATTTTTACATGCCTTAGATTTAAATCTTTTATCCATCTGGAATCAATATTTGTAAGCAGTGAAAGGTGCAGGTCCAGTTTCAGTCTTTTACATGTGGTTATCCAGTTCTTCCAGCACTGTTTATTGAATAGGGATTCTTTTCCCCAGTGTAGGCTTTTGTTTTGTTTATCAAAGATCAGATCTCTATAAGAGACTAGTTTCATCTCTTGGTTTTCTATTCAGTTCCAAATGTCCATGTCTGTATTTTTGTGCCAATGCCATATTGTTTTGATCACTGTGGAGTTGTGGTAATCCTAATATCTGGTAGGCTGATGACTCCAGCTCTGCTTTTATCACTAAATATTGCCTTGGCTATATGTTTTTTTTTCTGGTTCCATACAAGGTGAAGAACTATTTTTTCCAGTTCTTTCAAGTATGACATTGTCATTTTAATGTGGGAAACAGATAACCTTCAGAATGGGAAAACATATTTGCATGTTATAAATATGACAAAGGGTTGATAACTGAGACCTACAGAGAACTCAAATTAATCAACAAAAAAGAGCAAACAATTCTATCTATCTCTGGGCAAGAGACATGAACAGAACCTTCTCTGAGGAAGACAGACAAAGGGCTAACAAACATATGAAAAAAATTCTTATTGTTCCTAATCATTAGAGAAATACAAATAAGAACCATGCTGTGATGTCACCTAACTCCAGTAAGATTAGCCCACATCACAAAGTCCCAAAGCTGCAGATGCTGGGGCAGATGTGGAGAGAGGGGAATGCTTTTATCTGTTGGTGGGACTGCAAACTAATACAGCTTCTTTGGAAAGATTTATAGAAAATCTCCAAAGAACTCTAATTAGATCTCTAATTTGGCCTCAAAATTCCACTACTAGGCATCTCCCCAGAAGAAAAACCATCATATTATAATAAAAACATTTGCATTAGATTGTTTGTCACAGTTCAATTTACAATAGCCAAGATGTGGAAACAACCTAAATGCTCATCAACTCAGGAATGGATTAACAAGCTGTGGTATATGTATACCATGGAGTACTATAAACCCATAAAAGATGGTGACTTTATACCTTTTGTATTAACCTTGGTAGAGTTGAAACGCATTCTTCTTAATAAAGTATCACAAAAATGGAAAAGAAGACTCAGTGCCTGTAGCTCAGCAGCTAGGATGCCAGTCACATATACCAGAGCTCTGATTCTCTGATTCTGAAAAAATAATTTCTAATAACAAGCTAACATTCATTGTTCTTTGTTGTCTATATGTAAATGTGGTTATAAAGACAATGTAACCAGCAGCCCATTACATACCACAGTCTTATCTACTTCACATTACTTATGAGAAGTCATATATTTGTCTTACTTCACGTCATTATGCTATCACATAAAGGGCATGGGCTTTGTCATTTATTTTGGGAGGAGGTTCCCCTAGTATTTAACAGGATACCTCAAGTATGGAGACACTCAATAGACTGGGATTGCTGGCTTTCTCGGCAACCTCATAAGGAGGATAGTTGATTTGTTTATTTTGACTCACCTCTTTACAGTGGGCAGTATGCTGCTAAGATGATATCTTGTGTTCAGATGATAGGCATTGAAAGGTTTCACTGCATAAAGCATTCTTTGCTGAGTTCACAGAACTGTGCTAACTCTGCTTCTTAGTCATTACCTTGTCTTGTTTTGCAATGATGTCATGGAACTCACTAATAGAATTTTTACAAAACCGTAAGGATAAGCAGACAGACAAGTACCGACAAGGACTTTAAAAGTATAGCAGATCCAATGAGTCATGCCTATCTGTCAGTTAGAACATAAACTATCAGTAAAATGAAATACACGGTGGAAAATTAAGATAGCATCCTGGATTTTCAGACCTCTGCCTGAAGTTGGATGAGTTACTATGATATTAGGGAGATTCCAAGAAAGTAAAAAATTAGCACTTGTTTTAATTGGGATTTAGTTAGATTGAGTTGGATATACAAAAGAGAAAAACTATAAAATATTGTAAAATAACACCAGTTATTTCTGTCTCCAGATAGGTTTTAGTAACACAACAAAATCACACAGCTTGGTGGTGGCAAGAGCCTTAAATTATTATTTTTAAAACTTTTTATTATGGGCAAATATAAGGGAACATATGATTAGTATTATTTGTATTGGTATAGGAAAGTCTAAAGTGTGAGTTGTAGTTGAGTGCTTCACCCGGAGGTGTGCCATGTACCCCTACACTGCACTCAATAGGTGGGAACTAATTGAACCCCCTCCTGATGCTCCCATTCTTGAACTTAATTGTGTTTTTAACAGGTGTGGGCCTGTAGTAGTTGTTCTACTATTTTCACATTAGTGTGAAAGTATCCCACTGTGTAGGTGGGATACTTGCTTTTCTATTCTTGAGATACTTAGGAGAATGTTCTTCAAATCCATCCTGGTAAATACAAAAGATGGAAAGTCTCTGGGTTGCACCTGTGGCTCAGTGAGCAGGGCGTTGGCCCCATATACCAAGGGTGGTGGGTTTGAACCTGGTCCCAGCCAGCTAAACCAGCAGTGGCAACTGCAACAAAAAATAGCTGGGCGTTGTGGCGGGCACCTATAGTCCTAGCTACTTGGGACGCTGAGGCAAGAGAATCATCTAGGCTCAAGAGCTGGAGGTCTGGCATTAGACCAAGGTGACAGAGTAAGACTGTCTCTTAAAAAAAAAAAAAAAAGCTGGAAAGTCTCCTTTTTTTTTTTTCTTAAAAGAGCCATAAAGTCTTTTTTTTTTTCTTTGCAGTTTTTGGCCAGGGCCGGGTTTGAACCCCTCACCTCCGGTATATGGGGCCGGTGCCCTACTTCTTGAGCCACAGGGCCCACCTGGAGCCTTAAATTCTTATCTGAGCCATTAAGTCGGTAACAGTACCTACTTTATCGTATGGTAGCTAAGAGGATTCACGGATAGAAAACATGTGTGGGACTTAGTAACATGCCCAGTACCTGGAACATGTTCTTGGTGTTATTTATGAATGTGAGGGAGCCACAGATTGATCAGGGGACGTTAAAAATGTCTGATAACTTACACAGAGGAAGGATGAGGGATGCAGTAAGAGGACACAATGGGGATTCGGGAATGCTCTCCTGAGGGACCAGCTCCCCAGCTATGCCTGAGAGTGGCCGGCTGGGACTGCTTCTGGTCAGAAAGCCAACCGTCCTGAGCTAGGAGAGGGCACAGGAAAGGAGTGAAGGAGGCTCCGGGGCTGGATTTCACAAGATGAGCCTGGAGAGGGGCAGCCGAGGGCCAGGAGGATGTGTTAGGAACCTTGTCTAGACCTGGAGAGCCATGGGTCGGTACCCAGGAGGACGAAACTGTGAAGGCAGTTAGTGGGTTGGACTCTGCTGGCGGAGGGTGAGGACCCGGGGGAGGGGGGGGTTGGCTGCAGGCTGCTCATAGCCTCCAACTTTTATCAGGGGCAGAAGGGGGGGCTCCAGCCGTTAGGAGAGGTTCACAATGTGCATTCCAGAATATATCGAATGCCAGATATATAGGTGGAAAGGAAATTTATTTTGACTCAGACTTCCGCACTTATGCAATAATATTTCGACAGCTCTAAAGCAGACGAAGAGAACATATGGATAATCTGAAAACACTTATATTCAGTTTTAGAAACCACAAAGATAAACAGCTCCGATGGCAGGGTCACCTGTGTGTTTTTGTCCTGCGTTCCTCACTTTCACTTGGCTTAACACTGTCCCCCTCTGGCCTCTGCTCAGGGTCTGGGACATGCTCGTGAAAGAAGGTGGCCCCACTTGGGGTGGCTAAGTGCCACTCATTTGCTCACTGGCTGAAATTCACACAGGGACTCAGGTTAGAGTATGTTATAACATGCTGTAGGTAAGGAAATTAAATCTGTTGCCAGTTCTTACACAGATATTCGCACACCTTATGCATAAACCCATAGACATTATTCAATTTTTTCAATGCTTTTGACAAAGAACAATTTAGAAATTGAAAAAAAGACAAGGAAAGAGGTTCATTCATAAGACTACCGTAGAGACTACCTGTTATCAAATCTGTAGCTATGGAGTCTAATCACCCTGACTGTTACTGTAGTCTGTCCTTTAAAATGTGTTTCTACACTTCTGTGGCGCATTCTTCGTATTCTAAGTGCCAAAAATATTCTCTTCATGAAGCTCGCAGGTCTGCCAAACACAGCTCCTTTTGCAGAGGAGAGTCAGGGAACTCCATTAGCAGGCCCTGATGCTGTTAATAATTCAGAGGTGCCCTTCATCGGCTTTTAGATAGACAGAAGGGTCCATTTTAATGTATAACCAGGCAGCAGAGTGCAGGCGAGGACACGAATTGGAGAAAAGAGGGGGCTGCGGAGTAGCACCTGTCCCACACCAGGGGATGGAAGCTAATTGTGAAAAGCTGCCCCTCTACAAAAAATGCAAACTGTGATTTAAGCAAACACATCATTCTCTTGTAGACATCTTAGACGCCTGACACAGCTGATTATTCCCGCCTCACCCATGGCTGCATCTTATCTAACTAGCATGCATGAAAATCGATTTCTTTTTTAATCAGAAAGCTATGAAGATGAGCTTAGTTTGTGATTTCATCTGAACTTGTGGAAGTGCTAATGATAATTAAAAATGATTCTGAAAATTAAAAAAACTTCATGCACATTTTTGATATGTTGTCATGAAGATATTAAGATATCACAGATAAGTGGCTTCAAATATTTCCAGTACTTGCAAATTAAAAAAAAAAAAAAAAGACTTTTCTCCTTGACTTCAGCATTACTGAAGTACTGGAGAACCTGGGAGTGAAAGTATTTCTGGGAAAGAAATACTCCTCCTGGCAGACAAAGGCATCGAATCACTGTATGTCTAAGCCACAGTCAGAGCTGCTTGAAAAATGTAGAAATCAATGAGAAAAGCATCAGCTTTTGTCATTGTTAAACATCTGTTGAGGGTCTAGTAGGTGTTATACAGTACTAGAGAACAAATTGATTTGGCAGCATCACTGCAGTTAAATAAATTAAGCGAAAAAATTGAAAAGAATCTCATCATTATTGGGAAAAGAAGGGAGAACCTTCTGTATTGAGCCACATCATTGAAATTTGTTTTGTAATGCCAGAAGCCTTACAAAAGGATGGTTGGGCACGCTCTTGTTTACCAAGGAGCTAAGATTTGCTGCTACCCCTTGAAGTTACGAAGTTCATTGTACAGCAATGGTCTTCAAATAGTGGTCAGAGAGCTGCTGGGGGTCCCTGATATCCATTTAGGGACTCTGCATGATCCTTCTTTTTCTACCTAAATGGCCATGAGAAATCAAATTTTCTTCACATATTCCAATCAAGGCAACTATCACAACAGATTGAGCAGAAACAGATGTGAGAATCCAGCTGCCTTTAATTAAGTAGAAATTACAGAGGTTCTCAAGTAGGCAAAACAATGACACTTGTCTCAGTAATTATTTGTGCCCTAGAAAATAGTTATTTTTTCATAAAACTATGTTAGGTTAACATGTAATAGTGTCCTCATTTTAATGACAAATAAATCTTTAAAAAATGTATCAGTTTTAATTTTTAATAGTGGGGATTTGGGGAAATATAATTCACGTAAAGAAAACACTTTTTTTGGTTCTCATCCATGAATAAGAATATTAAAGTGTATTACTGCATACCTGTAAAAATAGTTTTTATTAAAAAGAAAGATAAATGCTGGTGAGGATGTGGAGAAAGAGGAACCCTTGTACACTGTTGGTGGGAATATAAATTAGTGCAGCCATCAAGGAAACTTCAAAAACAGAACAACTAGGGTGGCACCTGTGGCTCAGTGAGTAGGGTGCCGGCCCCATATACCAAGGGTGGTGGGTTCAAACCCGGCCCCAGCCAAACTGCAACAAAAAAATAGACAGGCATTGTGGAGGGCGCCTATAGTCCCAGCTACTCGGGATGCTGAGGCAAGAGAGTCACCTAAGCCCAAGAGCAGGAGGTTGCTGTGAGCTGTGATGCCATAGAACTCTACTGAGAGTGACAAAGTGAGACTCTGTCTCTACAAAAACAAAAACAAAAACAAAAAACAGAACACCTTATGATACAGCAATTTCACTTCTGGAAATACATCTAAAAGAAAGGAAATCAGTATCTTTTTTTTTTTTTTTTTTGAGACAGAGCCTCAAGCTATCACCCTGGATCACAGCTCACGGCAACCTCCAATTCCTGGGCTCAAGCGAGTCTCTTGCCTCCGCCTCCCAAGTAGCTGGGACTATAGGCGCCCGCCACAATGCCTGGCCATTTTTTGGTTGTAGCCATCATTGTTGTTTGGCAGGCCTGGGCTGGATTTGAACCCACCAGCTCAGGTGTACGTGGCTGGCGCCTTAGCCCTTTGAGCCACAGGCGCCCAGCCGGAAATCAGTATCTTGAAGAGATATCTGTACTGTTATGTTAATGCAATGTTATTCACGACAGTTAAGATGTGGAGTCAACCTACATCCATCAGTGGATGAATGTGTAAAGGAAATACGCTATGCAATGTAACACTACTCAGCCTCAAAGAAGAAAGAAATCCTGTCATTTGCCATAGATGGATGTGTCTAGAGGACATTATGCTTAGTGAAATGGATCAAGCACTGAAAGACAAATACTGCATGATTTCTCACCTATACACGGACGCTAAAAAAAAATCAGGCTCATGCAAGCACAGAATGGAATGTTACTGGGGGTTGAGATGTTGGTTAGTTAACAGGTGTCAATTTTCAGGTAGACAGGAGGAAAAACTTCTGAATGTCTGTTGTACACAATGGTGTCCATAATTAATAATATATATTAAAAATTGTTAAGAGAGTAGATATTTTATGTTCTCATCACATTTAAAGTAGGTGAGGTAACGGGCGGCACCTGTGCTCAAAGAAGTAGGGCGCCGGTCCCATGTACCCAAGGTGGCGGGTTCAAACCCAGCCCCGGCCAAAAACTGCAAAAAAAAAAAAAAAAAAATAGTAGGGGGGAACTTGTAACTCAAAGGAATAGGGTGCCAGCCCCATATGCTGGAGATGGTGGGTTCAAACCCAGCCCCAGCCAAAAAGTGCAAAAAAAAAATAAACAAAAAAAACCAATTTAACAATGTTTGGCTCAGCGCCTATAGCTCAAGTGGCTAAGGCTCCAGCCACATACACCAGAGCTGGCGGGTTCGAATCCAGCCCAGGCCTGCCAAATGACAACTACAACCAAAAAATAGCCACGCAATGTGGTGGGTGCCTGTGGTTCCAGCTACTTGGGAGGCTAAGGCAAGAGAATCACAGTTGGAGGTTGCTGTGAGCTGTGATGCCATAGTACTCTACCCAGGGTGACAGCTTGAGGCTCTGTCTCAAAAAAAAAAAAAAAAAAGTAGGTGAGGTAATGGATATGTCAACTAGTTTGAATCATTTCACAATGTATTAACACATCAAACATCATGTTATATATACATTATACGTATATACAATTTGTCATCCATATTTGATCTCTAACACACTTCACTTTTTCAAGTTGAATTCTGTTGGTTGTTCAGATGGTAGTAGATTTTGTTGTTAAATTCAAAGAGTTACCATGATATTTTTGAATTTTGTACTACAAAATTTTAATGACATTACCTTGTATGGAAGGGCGGGGTAAAGTTTGACTGATTAGATTTAAATGATTGGCCCAACTGATTAGATTTAAATGACACCGTCTCCACCCTCTCCCACCTTAAGGGACCTATGCCATTGAGTGGGTCCCACCCTATGGGACCAATGCCCCTGGGAGGGCGGGGACTGTGTCTCAGGCACCATAAAAGGGCAGTGTATCCCAGCACAAATTCAGAGGCAACCAACCAGGAGCCAAAGAGCTGCAGCCTTGGGCTCTCCAAGACCTCCACTGGAAATCTCCAAGTCAAGGTCAGTTTTCTTCCTGTCAGTGTTCCACTTCTCCCTTCAGCTACAATTATTTTTCTAATCCCCTTCCCTTTGTATTTTAGAGGAGAAGAGAAAGGGCCAGTTTCGTCCTGTGTCAGGGAACTTTCTTCACTTTTCTAACATCCCATTTAAATTCATTACAATGTTTACATAGTTAGCTGGGCTTTGGAGGTGCATGCTTATAGCTATTTGGGAGGCTGAGGCAGGAAGATTGCTTGAACCCAAGAGTTTGAGGTTGCTGTGAGCTATGATGCCACGGCTACTCTAAGTGTGCACCCCCAAAGCCCAGCTAACGTATGCAAACATTGTAATGAATTTAAATGGGATGTTAGAAAAGTGAAGAAAGTTCCCTGACACAGGACGAAACTGGCCCTTTCTCTTAACCCCACCCCTCCATGCAAGGTGATGTCATTAAAATTTTGTAGTCTCAATAAATAAATAAATAAATAAAGGCTCAGCACCCCTAGCACCTGTTATGGTGCCAGCCACACCGCGTACACAGAGGGTGGCAGGTGTGAACCCACCCAGGGATACCTACACAACCAGAACTGCAACCTCCCCTCCCCTCAAATAGCCAGGCATTGTGGCGGGCGCCTGTAGTCCCAGGTACTTGGGAGGCTGAGGCAAGAGGATCTCTTGAGTCCAAGAGTCAGAGGTTGCTGTGAGCTGTGACGCCAAGGCGCTCTACCCAGGGCAATGTAGTGTGACTCTGTCTCAAAATAAATAAATAAATGAATAAATATACATTTTTACATATGAACTTCAGGTTGCTTTGCATACATACCAGTATTTTAATGTGTTTTCAACTATGATGTATATGCCATTTCTAAAAATTGTTCTTATTTACTTTCTAATATTATTTCTTAAAGATTTTTTGAGTTTTTCTCTTAAATATAAGTGCCACTTACAATAGTTGTATCAAACTTAACTGAGTCATTATATTGTTTCTGATCATCGGAGATCATACTTAACACTAAAAGGAAGAACATGTTATAAATGTAGACATTTCCTTTTAAAAACTTGTTTTTTGGCATTACACCATACAGAGAATCAAGGCGCCAGGGGAGGAGGAGGAGGAAGAGGAAAGGGGGGACGGTGCAAACCGTGTGGCCGCAGTCTTGTTTGTGCCCCGGTTTCCTTCGTGTGCGCTGGGTCCTGCCTGACACACCTTCCCCTCCCCCTGCCCTGCCGGCTCTGCATTGCCTGACTCAGCGGGGGCAGCCCCTGCTCGTCCCTGGACTCTTCAGCAGAGGCGTTTCTGGAAATGTCCAAGGAAGGAGGATTTGGTGGTACTAGCAGCAGTGATGCCCAGCAGAGCCTGCAGTCCTTCTGGACTCATGTCCTGGCAGAAATGCGGAATTTAACAGTGAAAGATTTCCGAGGTCAGGAGCTCCCACTGGCTCGCATTAAGAAGATTATGAAACTGGATGAAGATGTGAAAATGATCAGTGCAGAAGCCCCTGCGCTGCTTGCCAAGGCAGCCCAGATTTTTATCACTGAGTTGACTCTTCGAGCCTGGATTCATACGGAAGATAACAAGCGCCGGACTCTACAGAGGAATGATATTGCCACGGCAATTACGAAATTTGATCAGTTTGACTTTCTCATCGATATTGTTCCAAGAGATGAACTGAAACCAACAAAGGGTCAGGAGGAGGCGCGCCAGTCTGTACCTCCTGCTGAGCCGGTCCAGTACTACTTCACGCTGGCTCAGCAGCCCACTGCCGTCCAAGTCCAGGGGCAACAGCAAGGCCAGCAGACCACCAGCTCCACGACCCCCATCCAGCCTGGGCAGATCATCATCGCACAACCTCATCAGGGCCAGACCACACCCATGATGCAAGTCGGAGAAGGTCAGCAGGTGCAGACTGTCCAGACCCAGCGGCAGGGTCAAGCGCAACAGGTCCAGAGTGGCAGTGGAGGGACCATGCAGGTGATGCAATAGAGCATCAAAACACAGGAGAGATCTTGCGGAAACCGGTACAGCTCAGTACTGGCCAGCTGCAGTATATCCACTTAGCCCAGTCTGTATCAGGCACCCAAGTCGTGCAGGGGCAGATCCAGACCCTTGCCACCAATGCCCAATAGATTACACAGACAGAGGTCCAGTAAGGACAGAAGCAGTTCAGCTGGTTCAGAGACGGACAGCAGCTCTACTACATCCAGCAAGTCACCTTGCCTACAGGCCAGGACCTCACCCAGCCCCTGTTCATCCAGGCAGCCAACTAGCTCTCCAACAGGCAGGCGCGTCAAGTGACTGGGGAATGAGGGCCTGAGCTGGCAAGGCCAAGGATACCCAACACAATTTTTGCCATACAGGCACAGCCTCCCTCCCCAGAGGACCCCGCTGGCCTCAGTGCCTCCTGCAGGCTAGGACACTGGTGCACTACACCCCATGCCTGGGGACTGAGATTTTCTAGCAGAAAGACGCAATATTTCGGGCAGCGCCTGTGGCTCAAAGGAGTAGGGCACTGGCCCCAGATGCTGGAGGTGGCGGGTTCAAACCCAGCCCCAGCCAAAAACTGCAGAAAAAAAAATAAATAAAAATAAAAAAAGAAAGATGCAATATTTTTTGTTTTCCTTTTCCATCTTTTTTCTCTAATGAATCAGTATTCCAGTATGTCGAGCTGTGTGTCCAATGCTATGAAATGAAAATATTAAATAACATATTTATGGCATTTTCTTGAAGAGTGTGGTTGAAGAAATATTTCTCTTTTTTATTCTCACTGCCACTTCTTTTTAGGAGCAAATCTCCCTGGAGTGTACCATATTTCCTAACTCTTGGAACAGCTGCTACCCCCAAGATTTGCCACATTGTTCTACCCTCAGTGAATTAGGTGAATATGTGTACCTTTTTTTCCCTAGTGGTCGTCTCTCCACCCCCTGTTTTCCCCCCCAGACCTCTCCGTATTTGTATCCATGGCAACAGTCCTTTCATATAAGAGATGAACTCATTCCTCGTGGAGAGTGGATGGTTTCATTCCCATACACTTCTCTCCCAGGGACTCAAGGAGACTAGAACTTTGTGTATTTGCTGCCTTTTCCCCCTTTATTTTTTAAATACATTGTTAGGCCTGGGCTCAAGTAGAAAAATACCAGGTAACTCCTGGCAAATTCCTGGGCTGCAAGCCCTCAATAAAATGGAGTAAGTCTGGTTCACTCCCAAGATAAATGGGAAAGTACTCACTAACTTCTTGCTTGACTAGTTCCTCAGCCTGGGAAATGAACTGACTATCCCCTAACTGATCTTTAAACAATACCAGGTGGAAAGAATACTGGAACTAAGATGTATGGGGAAATAGTAAAACAAAGATATATGAAGTATAGCTAACTAACTGCAAAATTCGGCTTCTGTACAATGTTTGCTGGCTACCCCATCCAAACGCACTGGGACAGCCTGCGTGCCAACCAGGATGCAGACCAAACCTTAAAAAGCCGACTCCTTAAGAACTTGGGGCTGCTCTCAGAAACCCCATGTTGGGACACTGAGGCAGTCGCCAGCCGACTCTTCAATAAAAGGACTGTGCTGTAAATTTGACTTGTTTGGCAGTGTGATCTTTGTGGAATTCCTGGCACAACACATTAAAAATTCTGCTAGGCTCCTTTGCTGCATGGACTACAAACTGCATGAAATACAATAAATTTCATTTTAGATTAAAAAAAAAACAACTTGTTTTCTTGGATACCTTCCAAGGTGAGATAGGCAACCTCATTCAGTTTTTAAGCCCCATGTCAAATCTGCCATAAAAGAATGGTAGAGGGCGGCGCCTGTGGCTCAAAGGAGTGGGACACCGGCCCCATATGCCAGAGGTGGTGGGTTCAAACCCAGCCCCTGCCAAGAACTGCAAACAAACAAACAAACAAACAAACAAACAAGAACGGTAGCCATAGCAGGAGGCTTCTGGGAGCCCCAAGGGTTATGAAGCTTCAGGAGCACTTGGGGTAATGGGAGGGCTTCTTGTGAGGAGCATCTTTCTGGTTTGGGTTCAGGCCCAGATTATTTTAGAGAAGTTGATGACAATGATTATAACTTTTGTTTCACGTTTGCTCTTGAGTAGTTTTCTCAGAGTGCTTGAAAGCATTTCATCCAATGATACTTTGTCCTTAAAAATGATTCTGTTCCAGGCATCTCATTCACTCCACAGGGGATTTTGCTAGTTTCACTCACATGTGGTCCTTTTTGAAATTCTGAGGGCCCCTTAGTCGTTTTTTTGTCATAACTCCTGCAGAACTGGCTTTGCTTTTATGATTGGATTTAGATGTTGATAATTTTTTTCTTGACCTGCAGGTGGCTTTCAAAGAAGTATGGATTAGTGGTGTGACTTTACTCCCAGATCCCATTAAAGATGAGCTCAGCTCCCATAGGGAGAAGCTAGCCAACACATCATCTGGAAGTCTTCACACAAGTAAGCTTCCCTGTCTCTCTCTTGTGCTTGCCTAGATTTTTGAGTTTTGATAGTTTTCTCACAGACGATTACATTACTAAGACTCTGTAATCACTTAGTGTCACTTCCATACACAAATGATGAAAATATTTATGACTTAAGTTTTGTGTTGGATCTAGCTACATCTTGATATTGAGGATCAGATTGTGTATTGAAGATTTCTAAGAACTTCCAAGAAGCAGATAAAGCACCATTAAAACCCAGTTGCCTGCCAAGGAGTTTGCATGCAGGGGCAACCTGCTCAGTTTGCCTGGATTTCTTCACCAATCCCTTCTCCTTCTCTGGTGGGCACATCTTCTGTTTTGATTGCATCCACACTTGGACATCAGAAAGGGAGGCTTCGTGTCAAGGATCAACAGAGAAACCTCCCAAGGAAGAATGGCAGATGAAGAATCTGCTCCAGCCACCACCAAGTGGGGACGACCCGGAACCGGGGTCCGAACTTGCACAGGCAGTTCAGTCACTGCCTTTCTGCCTCATGAGCTGCACCAGAATGATCCAGGTTTTAGATCCATGTCCTCTTACCAGTTCAGTCTTGCCAGTGGATGTAGTCATGAGGCTTTGCTTGGCTCATCTACCACCTCTGAAGAGTTTCTTGGGCCCTTATAACAACTTTCAGTGAGGACATTTTGTGAATAAATTAAAACCCCTGAAATCATGTCTCAACCTAAAGCAGGAAGCCAAATCACAGAATGACTGCAAGTGCTCACACAACCAAGCCAAGATGCGGGTTGTGTTTGCTGACCCCAAGGGTCTCTCTCACCGCCATCCACATCTTCTCTGACCTCCCAGAAGAACATGGGATCTTCAGTTTGATCTTTTAGACATTAACAATATCTTCTCTTCTCCTTTTCTGAATGTATTTATTTTCATTCATTCTTTATGAGGTTTTTGTTCCTAGTCCTTATCTTAGACATTGTTATTGTTATAAACTTTAAGTCTTTTTAATTCTGAGAAGGCAAAAAGTGGAAACCTAATAAACACATATATATGTAAAAATTAAAAAAAAAAAAGAAAAAGAAAGAAAACCCCAACAATATCTCTGGTTTAAAACTCCATGAGGAGAAAAACTTGATTTTAGATTTCCCTCAGCCTTTAAGTGATTACTTAAGTTTCTGTCTGGAGAACTGCCCTTTGCAAAAGTGAACGGTGACTGGGACTGTGCAAGTGAAAAATGTGAGCTTTCAGAAAAAGGTTCAGATCTGTATCACCTTCGATACTTGGAGAAGATACACCGATGTGGACTGTGTCTACATGAAAAGTGTATATTGTGGCTCAGAAACTGACACCTTTCTCATTTGCCATTGACCTCCCCCTGTCATTCCAACTGAGGAGAAAATCGAGTTCTGGATTTCTTACTGTGCTAATGGGCAAGTCCTCTGGGACAACAACGAGGGCTAGAATTATAGAATTGTGCCTGCACAGTGGAAACCTGATGGGGTGCAGACATAGATAGCACCCCTGCACATTCCACCAGGCATCCCCTAAGATGGAGTTAGAGTCACCAGTCTTTGGCAGTCCAAGTATGGCTAGTATGCTCCTCCCGGGGTGGCAGAGCTGGGGGAGAATGGAGAACTTGACCTCTTATTGATGAATTAAGCAACCTAGTGGTTGGTCTTGACCTGTCATATTCCCATGCAATTCTAGGTCTGTATTGCTCAGTATTAGAAAGCCTTTGCTACTTTCCATTAGTAAGTTTAGATTTGAGCTTTTGAGACCTGGCTACAGAAAAGAGAGCCACTTGAGGATTTAGTGTTGGGGTCAATAGAGATGATACTGCCCAGTTTTGTTTTGGAGGATCAGGTAACAGCTTGGGAACTATTTGAATAAAGGCAGTATCTTTTCATTGCCCTTGCTCTTTCCCTCTCAATTCATGAGCTTTTAGGTTGGGGAAGGAAAAGTTGAGGAAGGACAAGTGATGGTGATGGAAAGCTGTGTTAATGGTATGAGGAATGTGTGAAATATGTACACAAAGGGCTCTGAAGTCAGAGTAGGAGCAGGAGGACTGATACTTAATTGTTGGTGAGAAAATGTAAGGTTATTTTGTTTTTTAAGGTGGTTTTATGGTTCTATCCTGGGGAAACGATTTGTAGAAGGGGGAAAAGATGCATTCTATGTATTCCTGTGGAGAGGAGTGAAATAACCTTTAAGAGTATCAGGTGGCACTTGATGAAGATGAATTGTAACTCTGAAGAATCAAGTTTTTTTTTTTTTTTTCTTGGTAGAGACAGAGTCTCACTTTATCACCCTTGGTAGAGTGCTGTGGCATCGCACAGCTCACAGCAACCTCCAGCTGCTGGGCTTAAGCCATTCTCTTGCCTCAGCTTCCCAAGTAGCTGGGAGTATAGGTGCCTGCCACAGTGCCCAGCTATTTTTTTGTTGCAGTTTGCTGGGGCCAGGTTTGAATTTGCCATCCTCAGTAAATGGGGCCAGTGCCCTTCTCACTGAACCACAGGTGCTGCCCCCAAGAATCAAGGTCTTAAATGAAACCTTTCTGTTCAAATGTGATCTACCAAAAATCATGATTTGGAGAAGGTTTAAGCATATCTGACTTCACAATCCTAATCTTGTAAGTAACTTTGTGTTTAAGACATCATGCTTGGGTTCTTAGTACAGAATTCTGCTAACAAAAACCATGCCATCAATGGTTAACAACTTCTGGGACAATGGGAACCAAAGACCCCATTCTTGGTAAAGGAAAGCACCCCCAGAAAAAGAGGAAAACTAAAAAGTAAGGTGAGTGAGTTGTAACAAAAAAAGGTCA
The DNA here is from genome assembly GCA_963573935.1 of Arctocebus calabarensis. Taxonomy (NCBI): domain Eukaryota; kingdom Metazoa; phylum Chordata; class Mammalia; order Primates; family Lorisidae; genus Arctocebus; species Arctocebus calabarensis. The sequence goes on along the minus strand of CAUYON010130742.1, from coordinate 3,230 downwards.
GCTAGTTTACATCTAAGCTAGCCATTGCCAGCAAGCTTCTTGTCTTTTCTGAAATTCTAGCCTACTCGAGATACAGCTTATAAACAGCCTGCTAGGTCTGTGAGCACTCTGAGGAGAATAACGGTCATAGAAGAGGCTATGTCAACTCCTAAGAAAAGATACATCTTCTGGGGCATTTTGTGGCCATTAAACAGGCGAAGCAGATACACATTGTGGAGATTTGCCTTTGCCAGGGGCAGAGACCAAGGGGGTAGCCCTATCCCTGAGATATGGGCAGAAGAGCTTACATTCCTTATAGCAGGGGAAAATCCTCCGTGATGGTGATGGGAGGAAAATGCCTCCCACCCACCCATCCCTCACAGAAGATCAACGCTGGTGGCCTTTGACTCCACAGAGAACTAGTGGAGCTTACCACTCCCTAGAAATCTGTGTGTGACCTCAAGCAGGAGACTCTCCCAATACAAGGCTCACATTTCAGATTCCTGAAGGCCACCCTTAAGGTTAATTACAATAACAATAGGAGCTGATATGATCAATCTGAGAAACTGCTGATGTGTTGTTCCCTCCCTCATCTTACTCTCTGTGCAAATAAACTTCAATAAAATCAGAGTGGAGAAACAACTGTGGGCCATTGCCGGATTCCCACAATGGGCAATGGAACCCTGAGCGCCCACTTTTAATTCTACACTTTTTTGACCATTGCTTCTAACTCTCTATTTCTTCCGTCGATTGCTGCCAGTTTCCACAGTTCTCAGTGGACTCTGCTCTCGGGGCAGGACCCTGACAAACAACACAAAGGGACTCCATATCATGTCACACATTGCTCTTTGCAAGTGCCTTGATTAAATGACAAAACTGCAGTTAACCCAAATACCTGAATGGCCTCATAAGAAGGTCCACTCTCAGGCTTGGTGCCTGTAGTTCAAGCAGCTAAGGCACCAGCCATATACACCAGAGCTGGTAGGTTCAAATGTAGCCCGGACTTGCCAAACTACAATGACAACTACAACCAAAAGAAAAAAATAAAATGGCTGGGTGTTGTGGCAGGCGCCTGTACTCCCAGCCACTTGGGAAGCTGAGGGAAGAGAATTGCTTAAGCCCAGGAGTTGGAGGTTGCTGTGAGCTGTGATGCCATGGCAGTCTACGCAGAGTGACAGCTTGAGGGTCTTCCTCAAAAAAAAAAAAAAAAGAATGTCCACTCTGTACATTGGCATTCTTCTGTGTACACTCTTGTATATTTGAGAGTATCGTCAGTGCACACAACTCACATCCTTCATATTGAAGGTGACTCATTTTTCTGCCACACTCTTTTGATGTGATGTTTGAAGTGAGGCCTGACACTAGGATTCTCAGTGCAAGAATCCAGTACCTTGCACACAGAAAGAGCAATTTACCTTCTTGCCTATTTTTGTCTTGCTGTTTTATTTCCTTTGAAGTCAAAAGGCTTCTTTTTTTAAAAAAAAAAATAGATGGGAATTGTTTTGTTATAATACATTTGTTTTGTGCATACATCCATTCTGTAAGATCATAAGGACTGGAGTCCCAGAGCATTTGCTTCTATTACTGTGCACATCTACTGAGAGGTGTCAAGAAAGTGCTGTTGATTTTAACACGTGTGATGTGCCATGCTGAAAGGTACTATTGTAGTAACTCTGCTGTGACACTATGTGAGGCTAGCGTCCATGATTTTTTCACTGTGAATATTTCACTTCCCTTTATCTATCCTTTATGAGCTTCTCACATTAAGAATAAATGTCTTTGATATAAAAACAAAAAGGCAAACAGACGAAAAAAAAAAAAAAAACCCAAACAGAATGGCAGATGAGAACACTGACCCTTCTCCTCAAGCAGCACGGGCCCCTCCTGGAGCACATGATGCACGTGAGCAGTGAGCTCCAGTGGTTCTGAGAAGTTATGACCCTGGATGCAGCCACTGCCAGCTCCCTTCTCATCATCTCTGAGGACCTAAGGAGCGTCCAGCGTGCAGAGAGTCATCAGGACATGCTGAAAGATCCCAGGAGATTCACCCACCTGGCCTGTGTCCTGGGCACACCCAGCTTCTCCACTGGCCAACATTACTGGGAGGTGGACGTGGGAGAGGTGAAGGAGTGGTCTCTGGGTGTCTGCCAGGAGTCGGTTGACAGAAGGCAGAGCGATTTATCCTCTGAGCATGGCTTCTGGATCATCAGCATGAAGGCAGGAGCAATCTGTGCCAACTCCATCCCAGAAAGTAGGATCCCTGCAAGCCCTGGACTTGAGCGTGTGGGAATTTTCCTGGATGTTGAGATGAAAGAAATACGTGTTTTTGATGTTGGAAATGATGCCCTCATTTATACATACAGTCCTGTCTCCTCTCCAGAGCCTTTTCTTCCGTTTTTCCTTCTTGATTGGCCAGGAAAAGGTGACGGTGGTGTCCTGAGAATCTGCCCATGAGAAATTGGGCTCTTCCTAGAAGCTTTGTAGAGAAGTCAGAGAGAATTTTGGCCTAAAGAATCAGAATGATCAAGAACCAGACAGTGTGCTGCAGTGAAATAACTGTGAAATATTGTTAAGTGCATTTTGTAGACTCTGTACTGACAATGATGTAGATTTGTTTGTGGTAAGTATCTTAGGCTTGTAGGTAGATAACTCTGAGATATTTGGGAGTGTCGTGAAGCACAAGAAGCCTCTGTTTTCTAGTCTGTAAATTGGAATAATCGTATCTCTCAGTCAAATAGCTGTCATGATTAGAGACAATACTGTATTAATATTTTCAGTAAGTAATGAATGGAGAATAGTAGGATATAAGTTAACTAGATACTAGATTCTGTGGATACAAACTATCTTTTTTATTTTATGGCTTTTTTGCTACAATTTCTGATGATAGTCCTCTGTGGACCAACAAGAATCAGCTAGAACCAACGTGAGATGCTTTGACAAGGCATAAAATTTCAGAGAGAGGGAAATTGGTCCTGGGGAAAACTAAGGTTATTATTTATACTTTCTCTGAAACACAGTTTCTTGAGAGACAAAGAACTTTGACCAAGGCATATTGTGAGTGGTGATTCATATTAACTGGGAATTATCCTTTGTGAATTTCAACAATTGATCTGTTGTATAGCTGTCAGTATACCAGGGTATATATGATTGGCATGAGGATGCCAATAATTTTAATGAGATAATGTCAAGGTTATAAAATAGCAACAAATTCAGCAACTTCTGGAATCAATTATATAAAGAAGGAAACGACT
>CAUYON010130740.1:0-26765 GCA_963573935.1 Arctocebus calabarensis | reverse complement strand
GGCAAAGCTTACTAAATGCAGAATACAAATGTCTTCATACAATAACTAAGAAAATGCCATGAAGGGTATGTTAAACAATTTGATGAAAACATTTCAGATTGTATATGAAACCAGCACATTGTACCCCTTGATTGCACTAATTTTTACAGGTATGATTTAATAAATAAAATAAAATAAAAAATAAAATAATTAATGAACTTGATGGAAAGGGAAATTTAAAACATGAGTGATAAAGACAATAAAAGGAATGGATGAAAAATGGAAAGACAGAACCAAAGTTGGATGGGACATATGTAGAATATAGAAAGGATATGATGGAGCTTAAGGAAATGAAGGAGATAATCATGGAATGTAAATATGTAATAGAAAGTATAAAAAATAAGTTAGACCATGGAGGAGAAGGAACCTAAGAGCTAGAGGATAAAGTTTTTAAGTGAACTCAAGTAGTTAAAGAGGCAGAAAAGAAGAGAGAAAGAAGAATAGGAGCTTAGAAAACTACAAGACTCCATGAAGCATTCAAACATATGAATAATAGGGATTCCTGAAGTGGAAGAAGATTGTCCCAAAGGAATGGAAGCCCTATTGGAGACTATCATAAATGAAAATTTCACAAATTTTACTAAAGACCAATACATATTCCTTTCAGATGGATATCGAACCCTGAGTCATCTCAACTCAAACAGAGTCTTTCCCAGACACATTGTAATGAAACTGTCCAAAGTCAAGATGAAAGAAAAAATTCTGCAAGCAGCTAGGAATAAGCACCAACTGACTTGCAGAGGCAGAACCATGAAACAGTCCTTGATGGGTCTGAGCAATATGATATCCATAACACCATAATAATCAGAGACTTTAACAACTCTCTGACAGAACTGGATGGATGCTCTAAACAGAAAATAAACAAAGATACAAAGGACTTAAGTGTGACCCTAGAACAAATGGGATTAATAGACATACACAGAACACACCATCCCAAAGCTATAGAATTTTTCTCCTCAGCCCTTGGTACATACTCCAACATCGACCACATCCTAGGATACAAATCAAATCTCAGCAAAATTAAAAGAATAGAAATTATACCTTGTATCTTCTCAGACCACAAAGCAATAAAGATAGAATTCAACTCCAACAAAAACATTCATCCCCACACAAAGACTTGGAAATTAAACAGCCTTATGCTGAATAATAGTTGCTTTCAGGAGGAGACAAAAGAGAAAATTGTTAAATTCTTCAAACATAACAAGAATGAAAATACAAGTTACCAAAACCTGTGGGATATAGCAAAATCAACTTTAAGAGGAAAATTTATTACATTAGATGCTTACATTTGAAAAACAGAGAGTGTATCAATGAACTCATGAACCATCTTATGGAACAGGGAAAAATAATAACAACCAAATCCCAAACCCAGCAGAAGAAAAGGAATACCCAAAATTAAATCAGAGATTAATGAAATTAAAAACAAAAGAATCATTCAGAAAATTAAATGAAACAAAAAAGATGGTTTTTTGAAAAAATGAATAAAATCAATAAATCTTTCACCAGATTAACTTTTCTAGAAACAGAAAAGTAAAATCTCTAATAATCTCAATCAGAAATGATACAGGGGAAAATGCAACAGATGCCACAGAAATACAAGAGATCATCTCTAAGTGCTACAAGAAAATCTATGCCTAGCAATTTGACAATGTGGAGGAAATGGATCAATAGCTGAAATCACACCCTCTCCCTAGCCTTATCCAAAAAGAAATAGATCTCTTGAACAGACCAATTTCAAGAACTGAGATTGAAGAAACAATAAAAAATCTCCCAACAACAACAAAAAACCCTGGTCCAGATGGTTTCATACTATAATTCTATCAAACCTTCAAAGTATAGGGCTTATATCCATACTGCAGAAATTATTCTAAACAATTGAGAAGGAAGGATCTTCCCAACATGTTCTACGAAGCAAACATCACCATGATACCAAAAGCAGGATAACATCCAGCTAAAAAAGATAACTTCAGACCAATTTCACTAATAAATATAGACATAAAAATTCTCAATAAAATCCTAGCCAATAGATTACAGTTACACATTAAAGAAATCATTCATCCCCATCAAGTAGGTTTCATCGCAGGGATGTGAGGGCTGGTTTAACATATACAAATCCATAAATGTAATTAACCATATCAAAAGAAGCAAAAACAAATACCACATAATCCTCTCAATAGATGCAGAAAAAGCATTTGTTAAAATTTAGCATCATTTTCCAATTAGAAAACTTAAGAATTTAGGCTAGGTGGCGCATTTCTTAACCTGATTGAAGCCATCTATGACAAACCCACAGCTAACATCATACTGAATGGCATAAAACTGAAAGCTTTTCCACTTTGAACTGGAACCATACAAAGGTTATCCTCTTGTTTGAATAGTAACAGCCAATACTATTCAACATAGTGCTGGAAGTTCTAGCCAATACAATCAGGCAAGAGAAGGAAATAAAGGGTATCCAAATAGCTGCAGAGGAGGTAAATTCTTATTCTTTGCTTACCACATGATTTTATACTTAAGAACCCCAAAGATTCAACCACACTTCACTCCTGGAAGTGATCAAAAAATATAGCAGTGTCTCAGGATATAAAATCAATGTCCACAAATCAGTAGCCTTTGTATATGCCAATAACAGCCAAGATGAGAAGCTACTCAAGGACACAATTCCCTTCACATTAGTTTCAAAGAAAATGAAATACTTAGAAATATACCTAACAAAAGAGGTAAAGGATCTCTACAAAGAAAATTACGAAACCTTAAGAAAAGAAATAGCAGAAGACATTAACAAATGGAAGAGCATACTGTGCTCATGGCTCAGAAGAATCAGTATTGTGTATAATGTCTATACTACCCAAAGCAATCTACAAATTCAATGCAATCCCATTAAAATACCAACATCATACTTTCAAGATTTGGAAAAACTAATCCTTTGTTTTGTATGGAACCAGAAGAAACCCTGCATAGCCAAAGCAATTCTTAGTAATAAAAACAAAGCCACAGGTATTACCCTAGAAGACTTTCGGCTACACTACAAGGCCATAATGATCAAAATAGCATGGTATTGGCGCAAAAACAGAGACATTGACATTTGGAACTGAAGAAAACTATGAGATAAAATTAGCCTCTTACAGCCACCTGATCTTTGATAAACCAAACAAGAAGATACCCTAGGGAAAAGAACCCCAATTCAATAAATAGTATTGAGAGAATTAGATAACCATATGTAAAAGACTGAAATTAGACCTGCACCTCTCACCACTTATAGAAATTGATTCAAAATAGGCAAAAGATTAAAATCTAAGGCATGAAACAATAAAAATCCATGAAGAACGTGTGGGGAAAACACTTGCAGATATCAGCCTTGGGAAAGATTTCATGAAGACTTCCCTGGCAATTGCAACAACAAAAATAAACAAATGGGAATTAATTAAACTGAAAAGCTTCTGTACAACTACAGGTACCACAACCAAAGCAAATAGACAACCTTCAGGATGGGAAAAGATATGTGCATATTATGAATTAGACAAAAGCTTGATAACTAGGATATACAGAGAATTCAAATTAATAAACAAAAAAAGGGCCAACAATCCCATATAACACTGGGCAAGAGAGATGAACAGAACCTTTTCTAAGGAAGACAGACAAATGGCTAACAAACATGAAAAAATGCTCATTGTCCCTCATCAGAGAAATGCAAATCAAAACTACCTTAATATGTCACCTAACCCCAGTGAGAGTGGCCCACACCATAAAGTCTCAAAGCTGCAAATGCTGGCGTCCATGTGAAGAGAAAGGAATACTTTTACACTGCTTGTGGGACTGCAAACCAATACAACCTTTTAGAAGGAAGTATGCAGAATCTGCAAAGAACTCAACTAGACCTCCCATTTGATCCTAGAATCCCGTTACTAGGCATCTACTCAGAACGAAAAAAAAAAGATCCTTTTATCATAAGGACCTTTGCACTAGACTGTTTATTGCTGTTCAATTTACAATCACCAACATGTGGAAACAACGTAAGTGCCCACCAACCCAGGAATGGATTACTTAGGTGTGGTATATATATACACCATGGATTACTATTCAGCCACTAAAAAATATGGAGACTTTAGATCTTTTGTATTAACCTGGATGGAGGTGAAACACATTCTTCTTAGTAAAGCATCACAAGAGTGGAGAAGCAAGAATCTAATGTACTCAATTCTAATATGAAGGCAGCAGATGAGCTAATACAAGGGGGGATAGGTAAGGGAATGAGCAAGTGGGGTGACGGGAGGTGGGAGGGGCATAGGGGGTCATGGTGCATGGCACACCTCTGGGGGCGGAACACAATTATAAGAGGGACTTTATCTAACAAGTGAAATCAGTGTAGCCTAATTCTTTGCAGCCTCAATGAACCCCAAACAATACAAAGAAAAAAAAAGAAAAAAAATTGGTCACACATAGATGTGGCAGCACCCTACAATGAGTAACCCAAAAGGTGATTAGAACTTGGGCTTACATACAATCTTAGTCTAAACAAAGGAAGAAGCAGGTTCTGGCCTTTGGGTGGGAGAAACAAGTTATTAGAGGAGGGGGTGGCAAGGAAAATGTGATAGACAATATTGTTTAGCAAGGTTTGTTGTAAGATTTAAGCTCTTTATTTTTCCATTGATTAAGAGTTGCTAAGAATTTTTCTTTTGGTTCTAAAAAGCCTTTAACTAAAAGTAATCATTAGAGTTCTTATAGTTGCTAAGAATTTTTCTTCTGGTTCTAAGTAGCCTTTAACTCAAAATAATCATTATGGCCAAAGGTACATTTTGGGGTGGCACATTCTGATACCTTCAGCACATACCCTTTATTACTTTGTATAGTAGTTCCTCCTCATGCCTGTGGTGTATGTTCCAAGATCTCCAGCCAATGCCTAAAGCTTCAAATAGCACTGAACCCTATGCAGAGTCTGTTTCTTTTTCCCTATACATATATACCTAGGATAAAGTTTAATTTATAAATTAAGCCCAGTCAGAGCAAAACAATAACAATAAAATAGAACAATTATAACAACACACTGTAACAAAATTTAAGAGAATGTGGTCTCTTTATTTTTGCCTAAATATCTTATTGTACTATTATTAAGTTTAGCTTACATATTTTAAGTTCAACCTTAATGTTTCTCTTGACATAGTAAACTATAACCTAACTGGATGTGTAAACAGGCTAAACCTACCCTGGGTACCCATAATTCAGTTTGTACCAATCAGAGGGAATCAACTGTTCAAACTGTGTTCAAATAAGGCAAATGTTGTGCTCTAACTGATCTAGAAGTTTCTGTATCTCACTTCCATTTTCTGAATATCACTTTCCTTTTTCTGTCTATAAATTATTCACCAAACGGCAGCAATGGTGTCTCTCTGAACATATTCTGGTCAAGTGCTGCTGATTCAAAAATTATTCTTCACTCAGTTAAACTGTTAAATTGTCTACAGTTTTTATTTCAACATTTTACTCATCCTTCTGATGATGTGAGATGGTAAAATGCCTATGTGATAAGATGAAGAGAGGTGTATGACGTAGCCTTAGGCTGCTGTTGACGTTCTGATTGGGCAGGAGGAGGACCCTCTGCTCCAGGTGACCCTGACTCATTCAGCCACAGCGATGTTGATGCTGGAAGTCAGGAGCAGAGGATGCTGATGAGTACAGGCCAGGCAGGGCTTACAGTGTGGATGCATGGGATGAACGGATGATTCACATTCTGGGGAGGACAAAGCAGGACAGCACAAGATTTCATAAAGCTACAGTGGTGCACAGTTAAAAAATATAACAGGTCTATTTCTGAAACATCTCGTTTCCATATTGCAGTAAGATGCAGGAAATTGGAACTGTGGATACAGGGAGACTACTGTATCTGCAGCCATCTAATGTTGCCTAACATGTGGATCATCCTAACACAGATCAAAATGGGACACTTTCCCCCTTTTGCCTCACAGCAGGAAATATGCTTTAAAATGAGTAAAAGAATTGGGGGGGAAAAAAAAAAGGGAATTCTACTTCCTCTCAGAGAAGCTGGGTAGGTGATTTTTGATGGGAACCCTGCACTCTGGAAAGAGCAACTCATCACTCGGAATCACTAAAAATTGCTTTACTTAGCAAAGATTGGTATGACTGGGTGGCCCCATTTTTCCTTGGAAAGAAAGCAGAACAGAGTCTTTTATGTTTCTTAGTTCAACATAAGAGCAGCCCCAGGACTGGGAGCGTTGGCCTTGAGCCCAGGAGTTGGCAGCTGCTCTGGCCAATCCTGACCCACCTTCTGAAGCTGGCCTAGGGAGTGACAGCACTGCTTTAAACAGCCATCACCCCGGTAATCTGACAGTGCCCTCAATGGAGGACCAGTTCACACCCATGACTCTGCCTAGGAGCTGCAGGAGAGCATGGCAGCCCTGAAGACCATAGAGTACTGCCCCTCTGGGACAGCTACTCATTCCCCAAAGTCAGCACTAGAAGTCTGGCTTTGGCTATTTAGCTCAAAGTAACCACTGGAGAAAGGATTACTTTGGATATGTTGCTACTCCCAATAGAGGAGAAGGTTGTCAATCATCTTATCTTATGGATGGATTGGAATCCAGAGCAACACCCCCCAAATACTGAGGGAAGGGCCACCCAAGTTACAATAATAAAACCACTTCCATAGACGATCTCTGTCTTATTCACAGAGGTTCAAAGGTGCCTTGCATCCCAGATATTAATACTTACTAAATAAAAGTTACATATTTACATGTTGGCAATTGATGTTTTATTTTCTCAGATATGAAATTCATCTCGCTTGGATTTTTTCCTAATAAAGTGTAAATGGCAGATGTTATAAGATACCACAAAAGTCCTATGTTTTTGATAATTCTAAAACAGTGTACATACATTTCTTCATGTAATGAAAGATGGATGAGCTCTTTATATGTATAAAGAAGCACAATAGAATAATAGAGATGAAAAGCCACCGTCCCTAAAAATCATACAATATATTTAGGTGGACATTCACAACATGCAACTTCTGTTTTAGTGTAAATAAAAAAAAATCAGTGAGCATCTGTCTGTCTATCCAACACCTGACTAGGCCCCGGGTGACATAGTCCTGCTGCCTTTGACACAGTATTGAGTAAATAAAGAAAAAATTCAGTGTATAACTATAAATCATGATGAGATTATGAAGGAAACAAATAAGGTACAGTAATAGAAAGTTACTCACTTACATAGGTGACTGGAGCCCCCCACAGAGACGATGTTTCATTGGCCGGGACAGAGAGGACAGTGTGTTGAAGACTTTAAAGTAAGAAATACCTTCGAGACCAATCCAGCAAGACATTATGAGTGTTTAAACTATAGACTATCACAGTGATAGAGTACGCATGCTCTTTTCAACAAGTATTTAACTGAGTAAATGCAATGCACAGGAGATACAGTGGTGAATACAGACACAAAAGGTCCCCTGCCCTGGAATTTATAATCAGGTGAGAAAGACAGATCTGGAGCATGTGTTCGGGCTCAGAGAACAGGACCCCAAAGTGAAAGCAGTGTCAGAAGCAGAGTTTTTCTCTGACCTTCACTTGCCCTCCTGTCTCTCACCCTTCTTTCTCCCCAGAGGCTAGCCATGGAAACTAGAATTACTCTCCTAAGGCAGGTCATAGAAACCAGAAACCCCTTTTTCCCCAAAGCCAGCCGTAAAGTCTAAAAATATTACCCTAATTTTGTCTGCCTTTCTGTGTAAAACCTGGCCATAAAGGAGTTCTCTAGCACACCTTGATTGCAGGCCATAAGATCCCCATACCAGAAAGGGTCCTGCCAATACACACAAAAAAGAATGCTGTTCAGAGAGACTGAGAAGAACCCTAACAGACGGCCTGGCTGGGTTTCCCCCTTAGTCCCTTATTAGTAGATCCAACCCCTTTTGTCCCAACATACTTCCACAGCTGTCCCTGCTTCATGGAACTTAAGCGTAAGAATGGATAGTTCACCCTGTTCAATCTGAAGCCTTCCCTATCACATAGAATTACAATGAAATAAACTTGTTATACTTTTCCTGTTAATTTATCTATGGCCAGTTAACTTCAATAGACTGAAATATCAAACCTTCACTGGGAGTTTGAAATTACCTCCTACAGAATTACAAGCATAATAGAGTCATATGAATGCAGGCAGCAAGTGGATTTTACCAAGCCTAGAAAGATAGGGGATTTCTTTCCAAGGAACTAATATTCAGGACAGCTTTTGAAAGATACAAGGTGGGGACAATTAAGTTTGCAAACTCACCCTAGAAAAAGTGCTATATACCTCATTGCTGAAAATCACTGTGGTCACCTTTGATGCCTTCCCCTTGGGAAACTATGCACCAATATCAGCATCTAGTCCACCCTTCAAAGCACTTGTAAGTAGCTGCTCACTAGATAAGAAAGGCTGGAGACTCAGGAAATTGCCCAAGAAGAAGGAATGGCTTCAGAGTTCTGGTTGTAGATTTTCAGGATGTGGGGACAGTTACATCTTATTTCAGGGAAAGGATTCCTAGGAGTTTACAAGCAGTGTAGATTTGACAGGTGATAGAGAAGTAGGTACAGACACGCTGAACATAAAAGGGCTGAACACAAAGGGAGAAAGGGCTACTCATGGCTGGACAAGGTAAGTAGTTGAAGCACATTTGAGTCCAATGGGACATTAGTTTCCACTGAAAAACTTTTGTGTGAGAATTAGTCAGCCTTTTAATTTTTGTTGCCAAGTTACCATTGTATATTTTATACCTTTCTTCTACCTCTGAAACCATGCAATTCATATATTCTTTTAAAAATTCTTTTAAAAATTAATGCCAATGGAGCATTCTCCTTAGTGTACATAATTTATTTTTATCAGAATATATTTCCTTAAGAAAAAAAATGCAGATTTTTTTGAGAACTATAGTATGTCACAAAATAGCTATACATCTTCTCCCAAAGGCTTCTAAAATAATTTTGAACTCAGAACAGTTCTCATTTTTTCCCCTGTCTACAACATAAGGCATGCAAGAGAGCAAGAGAAAGGTTGCAAGAGGCAAATGCATTCCTTCACTTAAAAGCACAATTTGTGGGAAATACTAAAATATTTACTGTTTTTCTAGAAGCTTTACCAAATGACGGAAAGTCCATACAATTCCTAATCAAGTTTTTACCATGATGACATTGGACTGGATTGTCAAAATACTTTCGTTTTACGATTTCAGAGATTGCTGTTCTAAATATATTTTTTATGATACGACAAATTATCCCAGCATCTATGGAACTTACAATGCTATGGAAGTTGTATTGTAAGAGCACAGCTAAACGCAGCTTGCAGATGTAATGTATAGAAATCTTGAGCCCTATATTTCCTTCTGTGGAAAACCTTCCTATCTTCCTTGGAAGACCTGGTTACTTTCTGTACTCAGCCTTTTGTTACAGCAGTTATAATTGATGGGGGTTATTGTTTTCCCGTCTGCTGCTCTCACTAACCTGAATGCCTCAAGGGCAGGGACTGTTTATTGTTTGTCTTTCTGACTACATGACCTTGCACATAGTAGATGCTCAAAAATTGATTCTGCAGGAGCAAATGTGAGTGAAGTTATGAAGACTTGCAATTGAGGTCATCAAAGATTGGACCTTTGTCTTAATAACACATATAAAACTTAAAGGGGGATATTCATTTAGAGAGGACACCCTTCCCCTATAACTGAATTCAAGTACCCCCTCAGCCATTTTAACACCTAGTCCTTTTAAATGTTTTTCCCTTCTTTCCATAGATTCACTCTCATGATTGGGTGAGTCTAGGAAACACAGCCATGTTTAAACATCTGGGATTCATCATGCTGGTTCTGTTAATCAAAGTACTGGAGATCAGTTCCAGATGTTGACCAACTAAAGTTACACAAGCATTGTTCACATTTTTAACTATGATCAGACCTAACTTCCCATATCTGGAAAGTAGCTTAATTTGTATAGGTAGGAGTTACACTCAGAACACTTTTTTTTAATTAAGTCTTAGATAAGGCTGATAGGCTGTCCTAAAAGTGAATAAATATCCATAAAAATTTAAGTTATATTTTTAGAAATTGCACATAGTCACATTAACTCACAGATGTCATAAGAAGGAAAGAAAAATTAATACTGGGCAAATGTCTACTCTCTGCTGGATACTGTACTGGGCTATTCCATATGTACTATCTGGTTTAATTGATTTAAACCTCAGGATGACTGTGTGAAATAGAAATTATCTCCATCATACATGAAAAAATGCAAGCTCATTAAAGTTAATTACATTGTTAAAAATCATATGTTGAGCATCTAAACTGAGATTACAGCCCAGTTTTTCTGGCCCCAGGTTCAGTATTCTTTCCATACGCTGCCTTTTCCTGCAATAGAATACAATAGGAGCCAGAAAAATGAATTTGGAAAAAAGAAAAAACATCTACAACCTGTTTGGAAATCATCTTCCTAAGGAAGATCATAAATTTAAAACCTATGCTTACTTTACAAATAATTTAGTATTTTTGTCCATATTTTATTAAAACTAATTATCACATAATTAGATTTTTGTGACACCCAGAAAATCTGGCATTATGAGGAAAATAAATTGACTCAATTAATTCCAGTGCTAGATGCACTATAATAAATGCCTTCCAATCCAAAGATGCTGCAGGGCTCTAGAAGACTCCAGCGTGCCACCAGTAACTGTCACAGGCTGACTTCTGATGTTGGCAAGATCACAGGATAGATGTTCCTGAGAGCCCAGGTATGACAATGCAACTTGATTCTGCGTAACTTCAGAATTCTCAAAGATTAAGTGTAGTTCAAGTAAGCTCACTTGTTTTCCATTCACCTAACAATAAATGGAAAAGGCCAGCATGAGTAAGAATCAGCAGAATCAACAAAAAGCAAATTAATCTACCAAATACTGGAGATATTAGAAGTAACTGGCAAGAAGAAAGAAATATTAGAAAATGTCTATTGAAATTTAAAAACATAGTAAAAATCATTAAGGAATAAGAGGTTATTAAAAATGAGTGAGAAAAATTGCTTAAACAAATATCAAATAGTTTTATAAATGAAAAATTCATTGAAATTTAAAGCTTAATGGATAAGTTAAAACTAGGCACAGCTGAAGAGATAATGAACTAGAAACAAGAGCTGCAGCACAGAAACAAGGATGTGGAAATATAAAAGGGAGGTTAAGAGCTATTGAACATAGAATATGAATGAGAAAGTTCAATGCCTGTAGCTCAATGGCTAAGGCGCCAGCCAGATACACAAGACCTGGCAGGTTCAAATCCAGCCTGGGCCTGCCAAATAACAATATCAACTACCACCAAAAATAGCAGGGTGTTGTGTTGGGTACCTGTAGTCCCAGCTACTTGGGAGACTGAGGCAAGAGAATTGCTTAAGCCTAAGAGTTTGAGGTTGCTGTGAGCTGTGACGCCATGGCACTCTACTCAGAGTGCCATAGTAAGACTCTGTCTCAAAAAAAAGAATATAAATGAGAAGGTCAAACATACTTCTAATTGTAATCCTTAAAAATAATATAGAGGAAATGAAAAAAGTGATATTGGAACAATTGATAATTAAGCCAAGAATTGTCTATGCTTATAATACACAAAGATCTACAGATAATGAATTTATAATAAAAAGCAAGCAGATGATGCAAAGAAAAATCCAAAGCATAGTAAAACTTCAGAATACCAGAGATAAAATATTGGAAAGACAGCCAGAGAAAAAAACACTGTACCTAAAAGGAATAGGATTTAGTCTCACAGCAGATTTCTGTACAGCTCCAAGCCAGAAGTCCCTAGAGTAATATATCCAAATACTGAGAGAAAAAACTATCAAGCTAGAATTGTGCTGTTACAAAAATTATTTTTCAAGGGCACTATCAAATAAAAAAATGATAGTATCTCAATGTCAAAACACATTTCCAAAATTAAAAACTCAGCTTACCACCCAAGGAATCTTTACTAATGTATATTCTAAAAGATGTACTTTAGTCTAGCAAGCCCTGAAATGAAGAAGAAATATTAATCAAATAAAGCATTAAACATGTAGATTTTAAAAATGTAGATTTAATCTCAAAGGAAATAATGTAAAATAAAAAATAATAAAATGACTAAATTGTGGGTTCATAAAGACATATCAAAAATGCTACACTTATACTGTTCAGTATGGTATCTACTAACCAGAAGTTGCTATTTAAACAAAATTAAGTTACAAATTCAGTTCCACCATTACCCTGACCGCTTTTCTGTAATCAATAGCAATATAAAGCTACTGTTTTGGATAAAACAGATACAAAACATTTCTATTATCACAAGAAGTTGTGATAGTGCTGTACTAGACAATATATTTTTGCAATTTGGAAGAGGATTAATCAGAGGTAAACTTTTCTAGGGCCCCATGTTTGTTAGAAGTATAATTAAGAAAAAAAAAAAGTATAATTAAGGAGCTGATTATCTTTATACTTTAAATAAGCCACAAATCAATGATTTTTTTAAGTGCAAAAACAATAAAGCAAATAAAAGGATAACAAATAGAAAGCACAAAGTAGGGCCATGAAAACAGTTTCAAATATATTTGTAATCACAATAAAATATAAATCCACTAAAATTGCCAGTAAGGAATAGAAAAATTACCTGTTCATAGTTTTCAAAATTTGATAAAAACACGATGTTTAATCAATCTACTTTAAGTATGCAAGACTATGAACAATTTAGTAACAAAAATTTGAAAGCCTAGATAAAATGGGAAAGTTTCTGTAAAAATATAACCAGTCAAATATTACTCCAGAACAAATATTTGTAAATAAAAATTTTAAACTATAACTCTATCTAGTGTTAGGTAGCAAACCACCCCAAGGCCTACATGCTTAACCTAACAACAATTATGTTGCTCATGACCCTTTAGTTTGAGCAGGGTTGAATGGAGATGGCTCCTCTCTGTTCCACTCACATCCCCTAGAGCAATTCAAAGCTGGATGTTGGAATCCTCTGAAAGCACAATCATTCACACGTGTAGTGGCTGATGCTGGCTGTTGGCGGAGCCCTTGGCAGAACTGTCAACCAGAACTCTTACGTGTGGCCTTGGGCTTCTTCACAACGTGGTGGCTAAGTTCCAAAGATGAACATCTTGAGAGAGACAGACAAAAGCCACTTACATTTTATTACTTAACTTTAGAAGTCAAGTTATATCACTTCTGCCTCATTTCACTTGTTGACACAGTCATAAAGGTCTACCAAGTATTAAGGGAACAGGAAATAGACTTACTTCTCAGAGGAGAATGGGTAGATTCTGGCAGAGGTGGGAATGAAACATTGCATGGCCACTTTTGGAACATATAATCTGGCACATTTTGAATATTTATAAAATCCAACAGAAGTCAGGTAAAGAGAAAACACTTTTTAACTCATCCTTGGAGTCTAGTTTTACCTTAATACAAAATCCACACAAATCTAGTAAAACCATAGGCCAAGCACACTCACAAGCATAGTTCAAAAATCCTAAAGACAGAGTGAGACCTTATATAAAAAATTCAAAAGAAAAAATAATCCCCCAGCAATCCCACTGCTAAGTGTGGGAAATGAAATCAGCATGTCAAAGAGATATCTGCACCCCTATGTTTAATACAGCATTATTCAAAATAGCTAAGAATACTTAGAGATCTAAAAATTGACCTGCCATTCAATGCTATAATTCCTTACTAGGTATATACCCAGAAGACCAAAAATCACATTATAACAAAGACATCTGTACCAGAATGTTCATTGCAGCCCAATTTATAATTGCTAAGTCATGGAAGAAAACCAAGTGCTCATCAACCCATGAATGGATTAATAAATTCTGGTACATGTACACCATGGAATATTGCGCAGCCTTAAAGAAAGATAGAGACTTTACCTCTTTCACAGGAGGGGAGAGGAAGGGTGAGGTTGGGGTGGAGGGAGGGTAATTGGTGGGGCCACACCTATGGTGCATCTTAGAAGGGTACAGGCGAACCTTACTAAATGCAGAAAATACAAATGTCTTCATATAATAACTGAGAAAATGCCAGGAAGGCTATGTTGATGAAAATAGTTCACATTGTATATGAAACCAGCACATTGTACCCCTTGATTGCACTATTGTACACAGCTATGATTTAATAAAGACAATAAAAAAAGAAAACAAAAAAATAGCTAAGACATGGCATCAACTTAAGTGTGCGTCAGTGATGAGTGGATAAAGAAAACGTAGCACACATATACATGCCATGGGATACACGATGGCAGAGTCAGTCTTTCAAAAGAAGGAAATCCTACCATTTATGAAAATATGGATGAACCTGAAGACATTCTGTTAAGTGAAATACGCCAGGCACCAAGAGACAAATACTGCACGATCTCACCTACATGTGGAATCGAAAATGAATTGAACTCATAGCAGCAGAGAGTAGACGGGGCGATTACCAGGGGTGTGGGGACAGGGGAGTTTGGAAAGATTTTGTCAAAATATACAAACTTTCAGACAGATAGGAGGAATATAAAGATATCTATTGTACAATATGGTGATTACTGTCAACAACAATGTATTATAACCTTAGTAACTAAGAGAGGAGAATTTAAGTGTTCTCACCACAGAACTGATAATTATGTGAGGTAATGCATATGTTAACCAGCCCAATTTCGCCATTTCCACAATGTATACATATTTCAAAATATTATGCACTTGATAAATATATACAGCTTTATTTTCCAATTGAAAGTCATTTAAAAAAGGAAAAATCTAGTAGCACAAATGTAGCAGAGTATTAAAAAGGAGATGACATCATGAAGTAGTTGGGTTTATCCCAATAAGCAAAGTGATTTTAACATTTAACATCTATAAGTGAAAACCACTACATTTCCAAGGAAACGTGTGTGATCATCTCAATAGATGCAGAAAAAGTATTTGCTAAAATCCACCACCCTTTTACAACAAAAACTAAACAAACTTGTTATAAAACAGAAAGAAAAACAGTTTCCTTCATTTGATAGACTATTTACAAGGAAAAAAAGAACCTATGGCAAACATGAATGGTGGAATATTAAGAGAATTCACTTTAATAACAAGAACAAGAAAAGGATGGAGATCCCAAATCATTACTTCTATTGAACATTGTACTCACCACTTTGTAAGAGAAGAAATATTATACTTTGCCTCGTATAATGAGCATATTTTGCCAAAATTTTCAAGGGAAAAATAAAGATATATATTATGTTCAGGAGTGGGGGATCCTGGCAAGCCTCCTGGAGATGTAATGCCCTCCTGCCCAGAGCAAGGCACATGAGGTCAGTCCAGAAGGATCCAGGATCCAGGGGGTCGAGCAAGTCTATCAGGGGCAGAGGCTGTAACCTGTGGAGAGAGGGCTGAGGCCCTGCTAACTGAAGGAACCAAGAGGCCCACAGATCCCCGGCACCTATCTGGCTACCCACAGGCTGAGAGGCCCCATAAGTTCCTGCCCCACCAGCCACATGCCAGACTATCTTGGCCATGACCCCCTATGAGTAGGTGAGGGAAGGGTTCCTGGGAGGGGCAGGGGGCAGGGGCAGCCTTCACAGAGCGATGGCTGCCTGCAGAGGGTGCTGCAAGCTACAGATCTGCATGTTTACCAGGGGCGCTAGCCCTCCCCAAATGTGTCAGTCCTGTCAAGAGCCAGCCACTTTCTCAGGGGATGTGTTCCTAAACATTAGGGCCAAAAATGTTGGTGCATATTAGATACAGGAATGCATCATACACTGCAAAATACAGAACAGGGATTTGAGCCTATAATCCCCGCCCTTTGGGAGGCCAAACCAGGAGGATCACTTGAGACTGGAGTTTGGACGACCCTAGGCAACATAGCATGACTTTCTATCCAGAAAAAAATTTTAAAAATTAGCCAGGCATGGTGGTGCATGCTGCTGTCCTGACTACTCCAGAGGCTGAGTCGAAAACATTGCTTGAGCAATGACTGGGCTAGGGACAGAATGAGATCCTGTCTCTAAAACCAAAGTAAAATACAATAAATAAAACAAATACTATAAATGTGGAACTAAAATAAGCTGTCATTATTAAAAGATGATATAATTATCTAGTATTAAAATCCATAAAAATCTACCAAACAAATATAAAAGAAATAATAGGTGTTAACAAGGTAACTAAATATATCATATTCATAAGTTCATGTGTTAATGTTCACAGTTATAAATACACATTCTCTGTAATAGCAAAACTATATAAATCCAACAAAATAGGTACTTTTAAGGAACATATATAGAACCCAAAAGAATAGGCTTAAATTTTTTTGAAAGCTATTTTTGAAAGATGTAAATCAGAGGTCTCTAACCTGCAACCCACAGGCACCATGCTGATTTTGTGACGATGATTTTAGCTTATCTGTGGTGTCAGATATCATGAAAAGTAGGCATTGACCTTTATTTTTTGCTAATCAGCTTTCATTAGGGTTTATGTATTCAATGTGTGACCTGAGATCACTCTTATTCTTTCAATATGCACTAGAAGAAAAAGAATTTGGAAATCTCTGAAAAAAAAAAAAAGAAATATGCCATGTTCATGGGTCAGATAGCTCTATATCATTCAAATGTCTACTTACATTTATGTCTTCAAAAAAAGCAGGCCCGGCACCCATGGTTCAGTGGTCAGGGCACCGGCCACATGCACCGGAGCTGGTGGGTTCAAACCTGGCCCAGGCCAGTTAAACAACAATGACAATAACAATAACAATAACAAAAATAGCCAGGATTTATGGCAGGCACCTGTAGTCCCAGCTACATGGGAGGCTGAGGGAAGAGAATCACATCAGCCCAAGAGTTTGAGGTTTTTGTGTGCTATGACATCACAGTACTCTACCGAGGGTGACATAATTAAGATTCTCAAAAAAAAAAAAAAAAAGGATAAATTTATGTCCTCTTCCAATTGAACTAAAGATTTAATTTTTTTTTCCAATCAGCATTCTAACAGGTTTTTTAAGGAACTTGATAAGCTAATTCTAAAATTTATTTGGTAAAACAAAGGCCCAATAATGAGCAAAGCATAATTGAAGAAAGATAGGTAGACAAAATTATACTACCAAATACTGAGCCTTTATTAAACTATGTCAATGAATTCAGAGTGAATATTACTCAAGGAAATTTGCACTTCTACAGGAATTTACCATTGGTTTCAGGCAGGCATTTTGTGTGACTGTGCTACAATGTGTCAAGGAACATTTGCCCAAGAAATATCTGGGAAATTTCCTGCAACTCTAAGCAAAGTAATAAAATGAGAGTTGAATATGTATTTAGATAATCACTGTTGGAAAACAATAACAAAAAAAAAGCAAGAGTGGGTTGGCACCTGTGGCTCAAGTAGGGCTCTGGCCCCATATACCAGTTCAAACCCGGCTCCAGCCAAAAACTGCAAAAAAAGAAAAAAAAGCAAGAGATGATATTATGATCATTTCCTAGGAAAAAGGAATAAGAGAATACATAATAGAATTCTGTCAACCCAAAACTCTGCTGATGAATTGTTCTTGAAGAGTATATGCACTAATCAGACTACAGGGAAATCTTTAAATGTTAAAAGGTGATTCTTTTATTGCTTGCTTACTTCGGGTTTTGGTTTTTGTCTTTGGCAAAATCTACATATGAGATAATAAATTTTGCCCCACTTACAAACAAAATATAACAGACAAGCAAGAAAAACAAAACACCAATCCGACTCTGTCCCATTTTACCACTTTTCTCAGCAGTTAATGATTCCAACAAGTGGGATTAGGAAAACCTAGAACTACTAGGCTTCTCGATTTATCCTCTTTGAACTACCTTCCATAGAAAATCAGTGAACATCCCACTGCCATAACCGGAGCCTTGAATTTCTTTTTCCTCTTAGGAATAATGGGATGCTCAGCATCAGTAAGAGTCAAAACTCTGGAAAGCATAAAATACAAACAATACACATAGCTCTGTCGAGACACTTGGATGGATTTTTAGCCTGTACAAAATTCATTTATATGATTTTATCCTAGCACAAAGCAATAAGCATCTTCTTGAAAACTGTATCTGTACTAATTTCTGTGTTCTTACTCAGCAGGATTAAACAAATCCTTGAAAATATCTGATGTAGCACTTCCTTCCCAGAGGCAGTCCCAGGGATGACTTGTAGATACAATTCTTGTTCCTTTATTCAAAGTATAATTTTTCCTTATGATGAACAAAAGAAACTATTTACATCTGGGTAGAGTGTTGGGGCAGATTTTTATAAAACAGCACTGGAAAACAAAAGGGTCATAGGTCCTTTTCTCAAAGGAAAATACAAATCAATTCCTACTTTCGATCTAGGCAGAGAGCCAAACCCAGAATAAGAGAAGTCATATGTACGTATCTGAGAGAAAGGTGCCTACAGAAGTAGGGATTTTCCCCACGTAATTAGGTTAACTTTTTGGATGGTTTTTGGCAAATGACAGAAATGTAATGGTCAGACGGCAAAACTTTAAAAATATTTTCCAAATACCTGGAGGTAATTTTGGGGGGAAAAAAAAAGAAAAGAAAGAAACAGCAAGATAAAAGAGCTGCAGACTTCATCAAAACTGATTAATGCAGAGGGCAGCTGTGGAATTTAAAGGTTCACCAGTTTCCCTACACTCAAGAGCAGCTGAAACTTGTTCCCAGATATTTTTATCCATGTTCAAAAGAAAAAAAAATCTCTGACTTGAGAGCCTATAAAACTGCCCACCCTTATCCCCTTCCCGATCTTCATCTACGCTTAAGGATGAGTGGGAAAAAAACTACACAGACGAGTGATTGACAAGCCTCTCTTCCACGCCCCAATGCATTGCAAGGAGAGTGATCCTAACATCCCAGGTTGGGAAGAGACTAAAGACCTTTCAAAGGGATGGTCCTTCACTGGGCGTAGTTTGGCCCAGGACACATTCAGCTTGTCCAAAGACATTTTTTTTTTATAATTTATTTTTTATTAAGTCATTTGTACCTAGATCATGAATACATTTATGCCATTATGGGATTCAATGTGCTAATTATTTGTACAAACTGGAGTGCTTACATCCTACTAATCAACATAGCCTTCACCTCATTTACCCAATTACAGCGGTAAGACATTTGTGTTCTACACCTGATAGATCCAACTTGTACTTGCAATATGCTCCATAGGTGGGGGTCCCCCTACTAACCATCTATCAACCCACCCCCTCTCCCCTCCCCTCTCCCTCCACTTGCCTCCTTCATCCTAGACTATCGCTGTGTTTCATTTTTCATATAAGTATGAGTGATTATAAATTGGTTTCGCAATAGTACTGAATACATCGGATATTTTTTTCATTCCTGAGATACTTTACTAAGAAGAATATTTTCCAGTTCCATGCATGTAAACATAAAAGAGGTAAAAATCTCCATTTTTTAATGCTGCATAGTATTCCATGGTATACATATACCACAATTTATTAATCCATTCGTGGGTCAGTGGGCACTTGGGCTTCTTCTATGACTTGGCAATTCATTATGAACTGAGCTGCAGTGAACAATCTGGTGCAAATATCTTTTTTGCCAGGTGATTTTTGGTCCTTTGGATATACACCTAGAAGAGGAATTGCAGGGTCAAACAACAGGTCTACATTTAGATCCCTGAAAGTGAGGAAGGTGCTACTGGCATCTAATACTAACAGATCAAGAATGCCACTAAACGTCTTATAGCACACAAGACAGCCTCTGACAAGAAAGAATCCTGGTCCAAAATACAAGTGTGGAGGTTAAGAAATGCCAATGTAGAGCAACGTCTCTGCACAAGCCCCATCTGTGAGAAAGGACGGTCCTCTCCATGAGGTCCCAGGGGGCCTGCATAATGAGCAGCTGTGTGGCGCTCTTCCGGTGCATATGTCTGAAAGAGTTCAGGAAGATTCACCTCAACATATAACTGCTTGGTACAAAGAGTATAATACTTGAAGCCTCCAGGTCCAACTGCTCTCTTAGCAGATCTGGCTTTCAGAATCCTTTCTGTTCTGTCCTAAAAAGAAAGATAAAGAAGAGAGGCTAGAGACAAATTAGCTGTTTTTCTCTTTTTCTGTTAGTGTTTTTCTCAAACCCACTTGGAATTATCAAAAGTAAGTAAAATGACATTTATGAATAGAATTTGCTTCCACCGCTAGGTCAAATAGTATGTTTGACTAACTATAAATAAAAATCATTCCAAGAACAGCTTTTCTATAGAAATTCTACTTCAACTCCCAAATTTCTATGTGTAATCAAGAAAACAAGTACATACCATATAACAAAATACAAAATAAGTTGAAATTCTTCCTTTATCTGAAAACACTTAAATATGTACTTCTAAAAAAATAGCAATGCAGTGTGTGGGCAACTTTCTTTTCTCGAGGAGATGGGCCGATGTGCTTCATTAAACTTTTACTTATTTTGTGAAATGATGATGGAATATGCATATCTGTTTTTGATATTTTTCTGTTTGATTGAAATAATATTTCTTAGCCAAAGAGCAAGTTGAAAATTTCTTGTTGGTTCTCCAGTGGGTTCCAAGACCCCCATGTGTACCAACATATGCACATACTTAGGTCCCCGCAATTTGTTCTACTGAACTCTCAATATGAAAAGTCGGCCCTTTCCATATGTGGGTTTGTTAAGTAGATAGCTGGAAATACAGCTCTCCTAGGGAAGATGGACAAGGCGGGGTCCGGTCCCCATCTCACCTTAATCCTGTGTCTAGAGATTGTTAACAACTGGACAGGGAGGATGACCCTACCAATCTACTCATCAAAACTTAGCATGGCAACTGAAAAAAGATATAAAAGACTCTCTAGCTCACAGGCCAACCTTCAAAAGTACAATAGAGTCTTACAGGTGACCTAAAACAGCCTCAAGACTAATTGTCACATCGTTAGCTTAAATCTACATTGAGGTTCACATCCCTCTTCATGGGCTCTCAGAGATGCTCATGGGAGTTCCTCATGCACAATAAGACGTAGGCCAAATCCAGATAGTATTTTAAAACAGAAAACCCAGCTATATTCAAACCCTTTATTTGTCGAGACAATGGGGGTCCATTACTGTCTCTGACAAATGGTTCTTGCTCTATAAACCTATATCTTGCTCTTACTCTATAAAACTATCTTTTTCTTTCTTAATAAACTTTGTTTCATGCTTGCTTTGCTCTGGTGGGTCTAGTCATTCTTCAGGTGTGAACACCCAAACAACCGAGGATGCAGACAGCTGCCTGAAACTCAGACATTGTAGGACACAGGTGGCTGCCGTGAACCCCAACAGGTTTCACATCTGTCTCTAAGTGGATTCACACACTTTGAACCTGTCCTGTTCAAGGCTCAACTGTATATATGTATTTATTTCCAATTTTACTGGCCCAAGAAACCCCCTTTTCTGAAGGAGCTCAGGGAATTTCACCTGAAAACATGACTTGTGGGCATAAAGGGCATTTTGAATTAAAGCCTCTGAGCAAGAAACAGGCCTTATAATGGGCCTTCCTTCTATCTGTAAAAACCTAATGTGCCCATCAGTAAGAACACTTTCCATTCCTCCCCCCCCCCAAGCCCTGCTTATCTCAAAATATTTCGGAAAAATGATCAAGAATGCAACCAGACCTGGACCATCTTATTTTAAAAGTAATGATTGTCTCTTAGGTTAATTTAATTTCCAAAAAGAATCATTTACAAAGTCAATCGATTCCCCCATCTGTTTCCAAAATTCCTAGTCATCCTCCCTAGCAACATGTCTTGTCCCCTAAACAAAATATCTGTATTTCTCATCTCTCCCTCCCTTCTATAGTGAGGATATATAAACTGCTTGACCCTACTGAGATACTGGGCATTCAGCTGTGATTCTACTTGTGTGCACAGTAAATAAATTTGCAACCTCTTTCTCTTATTCATCTGCTCGATTGTGAGTTGATTCAAGGAACCTTCTGGATGTTGAAGGGGAAGCTTCCCTCAGGTCACCCACAACCACAACAACTTATAAATAGTCATGGGATTTTCTTAAAACAGTTAGTGATAAGGAATGTAGTGCTTCTGAGGAAGCCCATGTCATATTTGGCCAGTCCGATTGGAAAGTTCTTCTTTATCTTGAGGAAAACCATAAAATTCACAAGCATTTGTAACTTCCAATGTCTGTCCCTTGAACCCTTGTTCTATCCACTAGGCCTCAGCAAACAAGGCAAATTTTACTCACACAAGATAGCAATGAGCAGCGATAGTCACCCTGTCTCTCTGGAATCCTGTCTTCCTTAAGTAAGCATTGCCTGGCACTGTAATGTCACCCAACTCAATGTCACTCTCACTGCTCTGACCATGGTCTTATATACAGTTTCCAATGTCTATATAATTGAGCAACCTAGGTTCTGCCTGCTATGGAGTGCAACACTGCTATCATTTTTCTGATTTAGACACTACACTTATACTGTTCAATCTTAGGACAAATTAGATTTGCTGGCAGGGCTTAGTGGTATTGACACATGAAATTGTAGTCAAATCTTTAAACAATTCTTTTAACCCACATTCCCCCTGCTGTGTATACATCCAATTGGTGGGGTTTCTTTTTGATTCAAGATTAAGATTTTTTCTTTCATTCCTGCCTCCTAATTTTTATCTTGTTATTGTCAGCACATTGTTCTACCCTGCTGAGATATTTAAAAATATTTTCCTTATAAAACATTGCAAACATATAGAAAATTAGAGAGACTAATATAATGAAAACCCATGTGCCCAGACCAGATTTAATAAATATTAATATTATACTATATTTTCTTTACTTTTTGTAGAAAACTAAACATTATAGTGGCAGCCCCATCGATGACTCTGAAATCCCATCTCCTTCCTTCCCTCCCCACTAAAGCTGAAATATATTTTAACTGCCTTAAATGTACTGTGTATCCTTCTCAGCCCAGATATATATGCCTAACCCTACATATGCAGATAGCTATAGACAAAATATAGTATAAAAACTTTACATTTATCTTATCATAGTGTATTAATCATTTCCTAGCTTGTTATGCATTTGGCTTCTGTTTCTGATATCTATCCGTGTTGCAACATGTTCTTTCATTCCATGAAGCATCAGTTCTTTCATTCCCCTTGTCCATTTATCTAGTCTCATATTTTTACTATTTTAAACAATGCCACAATAAGCATCACCTTGTATGTTATCGGGGCTCTCAGCCAGATATCTAGAAGTAAAATGACTGGGTTATAGTTATATGTATTCTTTTTAGTAGATGGCTTCAAATTGCCTTTCAAAGCAATAGTACTAATTTATGCTTTTATTAGTGCTATAGGAGAGCTTGCATTACTTCACACCCTTAGCAATAGTTGGTATTATGAGTTGAATTGTGTCTTGCCCCAAAATTTGTATGTTGAAGTCCTAACCTGAACCCTGTCTGAATGTGACCTCATGTGGAGCTAAAATAAAGATGAAATTATGAGGCTATATTGGAATAGGGCAAGCTTTAATCCAGTACAGTCAGTATCCATAAAAAAGGGGGGGTATCTCAGACACAGACATGTGAAGGACCTCAAGGAATTTCAGAAGCTCAAAATATAACTCCTGGGTATAAAGAGCGTGTTGAATTATAGGCTCTCTGATCAATAGGCTTTGGGCTTTCCTTCTACCTTCATAGAAACCAGACAGACCCATCAGGAACAATACTTTTCTTTCCCCTCCCTGTTCTCTCAAAATATTGCAGGAAAGAAGAGAAAGAATGCAGCTAAATCTGGTTGAAATCATTTTATAGATAATAACTATCTCTCAGGTTGATTTAATTTCCAAAGCAAATCAATTACAAGTCAATCCATCTCCCCCCCCATCCACTTAATTTCCCAAGTATCTACTCATTCTTTTAAATAATTGTGTTGAAAGGTAATCAGTGGTTACCTATATCCCTCATCTGCTTTTCCCTCTAAAATGAGGGTATGTAAACTTCTGGACCCCATTGGGATAGTGAGTAACCACTCTGCGATTCTCTCCGTGCACACAGTAAATAAATTTGTAGTCTCTTTCTCTTATTAATCTGCCCTATTGTGAGTTTCTCTCTCCCACAGCCCCACACGTGCATGACACAGGGAGAACACCTTGTCAAGATAAAGGCAGAGATCAGCATAATACAGAGAAACCCAAGAAACACCAAAGACTCCTGGAAAACTACTAGAAGCAAAAAGGCATGCTGTCCCAGCTTGAGGAGCACAAATGGACCACTAGCAAATGGCAGCTCAGTCCCTGGCCATGGCAACTGGCCAGACAGAGGGCCTTGGGCCATGGCCGCCCCTTTGGCAGGCCACTGCTGGTCAGAAGCGTGGGCACTGGCCCCAAGTGACAGGAGACATGAAACAGATTTCTCCTTCACAGTCCTCATAAAAATCTTGATCTCAGACTTCTAGGTTCCAAAACTGTGAAACAATAAATTTCTACTTTCAAACCACTATGTTTGTGGCAATTTTTCTTATGGACACTCTGGAAAAACCATCATATTGAGTATGACATGACTTTTTAAATGTTTGCTAACCTGATAAGTATAGAAGAGCAGGATCTTATTTTTATTTTAATTTTTATTTCCTTGAATTAATGATACTGAGCTTATACATTAGTCACTTGAATTTCCTCTTAAGAGAATTGCCTTTTTATATCCTTTCCTTCTTTATAAATACTTTCATATCTACTTTGATGATTTTTATATAATTTTAAAAAATTATTCAACAACATATTCCTTTATGGAATGGGCTCCTGGTGTTATGATTAAAGATGTTGTCTACCCAATGGTTATAAATATCTTCTACAAATTCTTTTAAAGTTTCATTTTTTATAATTTGTCTTTTAATTCAAATGGATTTGAATTTTGTATAACAGAATGAGAGAAGTATCTAACTCTTAAATTCTTCATCTGGATAATCAACTGTCTAAGAGACATTTCTACTTCTCAGTTCTTTGTTCATTAATTTCTACGGGCATTTCTTGTAATCCATGTTCTCATATACATAACACTGTGTTTCTGGGCCTACTATTCTATTTTATCTGTTTGTCTAATCCTCTTCCAATGCTACAATGTCTTATTAAAGCTGTTTAGTAGGTCTTCTTGCACGTTTTCATTGACATTTTTAAGAATTACTATTGTTTCCTCAATTTTTAATTGTACTGCATTGTCATTATAGAACATGATTAATATCATCAGATAGATATTAAAATATTTAAATGGATTTCTTTCTATTTGTTATGAAAGAGTTTCTGAGGTCAAGAACTAAATAATAGTACCTACCTCAAAGTAATAAGTTAAATATAATTAAGGCAATTCCTACAATCATTATACCAAGAACAAATATTTAAAGTTTAAAGAAGGGGGGAAAGACATTTCTATAGTGAAACCTATAAGAATATGTTAGCATTTTCCTCTTCCTTCATGGAGAATAGAAAGAGATGCTCCCTTATAACTTGTGAGGAACTTTAAGAAACCACTGGAGAGTTTGAGGCCAGTTTTTTGGAACTTGAATAGTAATTTCAGGTACTAATATTAAAAAAGAGGAGATTTACCAGTAGAGATAGAAGCTGAGTGTGCAAGGAGCAGGCACCGAGGAACCAGTGAGAACAGCACTGCCTGCATCAGGGAGCCTTGGCCAGATGCTTTCCCTTGGAGAAACACTGAGAAGTGCTTGGAACTATCCTCAAGAGAAGTACTCAAATGACAAAAAAACTAACACCAATCCTTCTCAAACTCTTCCAAAAAACATAAAACAAAAGAATACTTCCCAACTCATTTGATGAAATCAAAATTATTATCTCAAAGCCAGACAGATGCCACAGGAAAATGATACAGATCAATATCCTTTACAAATAGAAAACAAAAATCCTCAACAATTACTAGCACATCGTGTCTAGCAACATCTACAATGTATTATACACTATGACCAAGTGGGTGTTATTCCAAGAATGCAAGGTTGGCTCAAGATATGAAATCTATTGACATAATACAACCACATTAATAAAATATTAATAAAATAAAGAAAACAGAAAACACATGATCATCTCAATAGATGCAGAGAAGGCATTTGAAAAAATCAAGCACCCTTTAGAATCAAAAACACTCAGAAACAAGGAATAGAAGGCAACTTCCTCAACCAGAAAATAGTGTCCATGAAAAGCTCACAAATAACATCATACTAAATAGGGAACAAACGAAAGCTTTCCTCCTAAGATTAGAGCAAGAAAAAGGATGTTTGCTTTCACAATTTTTATTCAACATTGTACTAGAGGCTGCAGCCACAGCAATTAGGCAATAAGAAAATATTAAAAGCACCCAGATTGCAAGAACTCTTACAATTCAACAATAAAAACAAAAACAACACAGTTAAAGGCAAAGGAATTGAACAGATATTCCCCAAAAAAACATATACAAATGGCTAAGAATCGCATGAAAAGATGGTCAACCGCATTAGTCATTAGGGGAGTACAAATTAAAACCATTTCCACACTACTTCTCCCCTACTAGGATGGTTATAATTGCTGGTGGGAATGAAAAGGGTACAGCAGCTTTCAAAAATAGTTTGGCTGAACAGTGGCGATTGAGGGCGGAGCAAGATGGCGGACGAGTAACAGCTTCCTTGCGGCTGGGCACAGTGAGACTGGGGAGAGAGGACTTCAGGCATCTCTGCCAGGCGGGATCTGCCCAGAAACTTCCCTTTGGGGACACAGGGAGACAGCG
>CAUYON010130739.1:0-72100 GCA_963573935.1 Arctocebus calabarensis | reverse complement strand
GCCATACCATCCCAGCTCATAGCAACCTCCAATTCCTAGGCTCAAGTGAGTCTCCTGCCTCTGCCTCCCAAGTAGCTGGGACTACAGGTGCCCGCCACAATGCCTGGCCATTTTTTGGTTGCAGCCGTCATTGTTGTTTGGCGGGCCTGGGTTGGATTCGAACCTGCCAGATCAGGTGTACGTGGCTGGCGCCTTAGCCCGTTGAGCCACAGGCCCCGAGCCCCTCAGGAGCCCTTTGTGATGAGGAAGCCACACCTCTGTTGCAGGCCAGGGCTCCAGTCAATAGGCCCAAAGGAAACACCAGGGCTCAGTTGCTATAGAGCAACAGTACTATTCAGCAAATGGAGAATGACCTCCTCCCTCTGAAAGGCGTTAAGGCCACATGGCTGAACCCCAGCTCTACTTCCTGGATGATGGACATCATCCTGGCCTTTGTGTGTGAACTGGGGCTTTGTCTCCTGTTACTCCCCTGCTTCGTCAGGGATTCTTCCTCACCACCACCTTGGCAGAAAAGAAACATCAGGAAGATAAGAAGCTCTCAGTCCAGGCCCAAAAGAGAATGATTCTCTTCTCTTTCTACTGTTATGTCCACTTTTCCTAATTGACTAGAGCCTCCTGAGATGGGAACCACGGCCTAATCCTAGGCACAGGTGAGGCACACAAACGTTAGAGTGACAGTGCATGTGTGGGGTTCATAGGAGACTTCAGAGCAAATTCAAATGCTCGGACTTGGGCCAGAATGGGCCTAAGAGAAAGATCTCTGTGGGAGGACGGCCCTGCACCCTGCTGCCTCGGTTTTTTTTCCTCGGGCCTGGCCTCTTCTCTGTGTCAGGTCATCTGAAGGCTGTGCTTAGCCCCTGAGAGCCTCTCACTAGAGGCTGGAGTGGCTGCTGACTTCCTCAGGAAGCAGAATCCTAAGTTCAGGGGCTGTAGATCTGAGTAGGTAAGTGTCTTGAGCAGAGGAACAGTGACAGAAGACAACCACGGTGGATCTCACCTAGAAAATCCTGCGGGGGTGGATGGGGGGGACTTGGCTTTCCAGTCCCTGAGGAGCCTGAGGGAGGCTCTACAGAAGGAAGTCAGAACCTGGGATTCGTCTCAGATCCAGGGCTGGGCAGGAAATCAGGCGCCTGGGAATGGGTGCCGCCCAGTAGGGGCCTGGGCATCGAGGTAGCACCTGCAGGCTCAGCTGTGGACAGCTGCTTAGCCTGGCTGAGGCTGGTTCCTCTTTGAGGTGACCAAGTTGTCTCTCTCATGGGTTGGGGTGGGTGAGGACCCTGGGGGGACGGATTGGGAAGCATATGTACATGATAATTCACACCCCACTGTGCTGCTTTCTTCACTGCCAGGCACCTCGTGGCCTTAGGCAGCCATGTGTGGGCTCTACACAGTCTTTCCTAGACAGACACTCAGCCTCCTGCAATATCCCCAGGCCCCTCCCAACCCCCTCATTCAACTCCTGATTTCTAGCTTGTAGGAATTTCCAGAAGCAACTGCAAGGGGCTTGGGACCTGAGTAACTGCTGCAGGAGTGAGGAACTCTCCCCTTTTCTCCCTGTCCTCCTTCCTACCAGGGCCTGGGATGGAAGATCTTGGGCTAAGGACAGGATATGACCACAGCGTTGGGGCCACAGAGAGGTGGAGCTTTGTGAAGTCATTCCTGGGGCGGAGGACAGCTGTGGGCCCCAGGTGCCCACCTCTGCCCCACCCAGCCCTGCCTGCTAAGCTGCTGCCTCCATCTCTCCTACAGCCACCTGGGGAAGCTCCCTGACAAGAAGGATTCTCATCAGCTCTCATGTTCAGACCCCACAGGAGAAGTGTGCAAACCAGCCAGAGCCCACCAGCAATGCAGGGCGAGCTCAGAAGATGCTTTTCCTGCCACCTTGTCCCCAATGGCATCCTCAGGTCCCCTGGACCATCACCATCCACCTCTAGCCTCTACCCTGTCACCAGGCACAATGACCTCCACCGTTTAGGCTGGATCACACTCATCCCTGAGTACTTCCCACCAGAGCCATTACTTCCCCTAGAATGTTCTTGGCCCCAGCCATAGGCGTTTTCCCCTCCCACAGCTCCTCCTCCTGACCCTGGCTCATCCTCTGGGGGACTCAACAGCACCTCCACTTGGCACTGTTTCACAGAGCTTTTCTGCACACAATAACAACTCTTGGGTGCTCTACTCAACCACCTGGGACCTTGGTTAGTCCAGTGATTCCATCTCAGTTTTCTCCTAGGGGCTGGAGGCTGCCAGAGCTGGCAGAGCCCAGAGCCTCTCCATCTCCCTCCAGGACACATCTCAGCAAGGGCATCTTTGCAACCCTTCACCAGAGAGGCATTTCAAGGAGATGCCACACACAGGCAGATGGAGGCTGGTGGCCTCTTTTTTGTCAACCCTGGTGTCCCAAATCTGCTGGAGATACTAATTTCTAAGTAGTCAGAACAAAAACTATAGAAGGAGAAAGAAAAGGTGGGGTCATTTCTGAAACAAAGGAGCCCAGAATATCTCCAGGGGTCTCTGGGGAATGTGTTCTCAGAAGAGTATGTCTAAAGATACCTATCCTATGATCCAGATCACTCCCTACTAACAGTTCCAGAGCCTAGCACTCAGGAAGAGCCAGCTCTGATGAGGCCCTCGGGATGTGACAGAAGAAATGATTTACAGGGAGCCCAGATGAGGAGCATGTAGCAGATACACTGAAATCTCACATAAGCAGGAAGCTGGCGCAGATTGAGGGCAGCAGGATCCCTGTGAATGGTCATCATTCCAAGTTTGCCATTGACTAAGCTTTGGCCCCTCCAGGAAATTGAAACACACACATAGAAACAACAAATCTAGCATCCTCAAAGGGCCCGGAATCCTCTGAGGACATCTTGCAATAACTTCTCCTAGATCTGGGCAGTGTGCTAGAACAGCGGTTCTCAATCAGTGGGTCACGACCCCTTTGGGGGTTGAACGACCCTATCACAGGGGTCACCTAAATACATCCTGCATATCAAGTATTTACTTTATGATTCATAACAGTAGCAAAATTACAGTTATGAAGTAACAAGAATAATTTTATGGTTGGGGGTTACCACACATGAGGAACTGTATAAAAGAGTGGAGGCATTAGGAAGGTTGAGAACCATTGTGCTAGAAGCACATGTCATAAGGTTACAGGTGAGATGCTGGTGGGGCCTGCCCCCAAAGATCCTCAAGGAGAAAAATCTCTTAATGTTGAAAAGGCTCAAGACCTGCCTGTCTTTCCTGTGCCCCCTTCCCATATCTGAGGCTGCCAGTTTCTGGGGAGATGATCCTTGGGAAGGTCTAGGAATGAAGGTGATAACAGAAAAGCCACTCCTGGTTTGATGCCTATAGCTCAGTGGCTAAGGGCGCCAGCCACATACACTGGAGCTGGTCGGTTCAAATCCAGCCCAGGCCTGCCAAACAACAATGACAACTACAACCAAAAAAAATAGTTGGGCATTGGGGCGGGTGCCTGTAGTCCCAGCTACTTGGGAGGCTGAGGCAACAGAATTGCTTAAACCCAAGAGTTGGAGGTTGCTGTGAGTTGTGACACCACGGCATTCTTGCCAGAGCCACTGAGTGAGACTCTGTCTCAAAAAATGAATAAGTAAATAATTTAATAAAAAAGAAAAAGCCACTCCTTATCCTGACTGATCCCTTCCCTGTCCCAAATGGACCTGAGAGGGACACAGTATGGTGACAATCATGGATACTCAGAGGCCTCTTCCACTGGCCTGGAGAGCAGGTGATCTTCTCAGCCCCTCGTAGGCAAACCTGGCTCAGTGAGACAGTCCTGGGAGCTAAGAGAGGCAGCCCAGAGCCAAGTCCAAGTCCAGCAATGGCCAGGAATGAGCCACATGAGGAGGAGAGTGTGGCCTCAGGAGATCTCCATTGTAAACAATCACAGCTAGAACTTACCATAGGGTCCCAAAATTTAGGGGCCAAGGAGACCATAAAGCCAGTAGAGGCCAAGAAAGAGAAGTTCACTGCTTGGGAAGCTACCTTGGGAGCCAGTGTGAGGGCAGACTCCCACACCCTTAATGCCAATCTCCGTTCAGGTCTCGGGGGAACAGGCAAAGCTCCCTACCCTCTACAACTTATGTCACCTAGGACCCAGAAGAGCTGTGCTTTAAGCACAAATTGTTAATGAATGTGAGACTGCAGTGGAGGTGGAGCCAAAGAACCAGCCTCAAGGGCCTGCCCCTGACATCTTCCTCCAAGACTGCACCAATGGTGCCATCTTGATTGAGGGCAGCAGGATCCCTGTGAATGGTCATCATTCCAAGTTTGAAGACCACATCCCTGGAGTTCTCCTCACTGCAGCCATGTCGGCTTCTCGGGCCTTTATGCCTAGCTCACAGCAAGTCCAGTGGTGACACTGGGAGGCCATGTGAACTCTTATTGAAGGTAGGAAGTAGCCAAAAGCTGCAGGACACTGGAATCCTGAAAACTCCAAGGGCCATGGCAGAGTCAGAGCAAGATATTTGGCCCTACCGATGATAGCACTGTAGGAGGCCCAAAATAGGGGAGTGCAAACAAAGAAATGTAGGGGCAAGGGATGCCCAAGCCAGTGGGATGATCCACCTGCCCCGGAAAAGGAATTAGGGGAGTTGCAAAGAAGCAAGTTTTTCCAGCTCCTGCCAAACAAAGGATGGGTCCCTATGGGAAGATGCTTTAGGAATAAAATGAGGGAATTTCTGCAGCGGATTTTTCCCCCAAAAAGCCCAAGTCAGGAAAAGCTCCTACAAAATTGCAAGCCTGCATCAGCCACAAACCAATGCTGGGGATCTGTCACAGGCAGATTGTGGACTGCAAACTGTCTGAAGGCCAGGAGGACAGGACCACTGCTGGACACATGTTAGAGGAGAAAACTAGGTCTGACCATGCCTCAAAGGGAAATTAGTTCAAAGAGGAACTCCAGGCCCCCGTGGGTGGGCACTGCAGGTTCCGGAGGGGTCTCTCCCATGCAAAGCACAGGACAGCGAAGAATGACAAGGCCTACAGTCACCAAGCCACCCCCCATGGGCTACAGCTGTCATGTACAGAGAGAGTGGGTCAGAGATAGCAACTGGGCCTCCCCAGCCAGGCCCAGCCAGCACAGGCCAAGGATGGCAAGAGCCTCTAGACAGACACCCTGTCAACTGCCCCAGGAACTGTCATCAACTACAGATGTCTCACCTGCTGAACCAGATCCCACCTTTCAATATGAGAACTCTTTTCTCCCTAAAGTCCAATTCAAGAAGGGAGGACAAGGCGGTGCCTGTGGCTCAGTGAGTAGGGCGCCAGCCCCATATACTGAGGGTGGTGGGTTCGAACCCAACCCTGGCCAAACTGCAACAACAACAAAAAATAGCCAGGCGTGGTGGACACCTGTGGTCCCAGCTACTGGGGAGGCTGAGGCAAGAGAATCGCCTAAGCCCAAGAGCTGGAGGTTGCTGTGAGCTATGATGCCACGGCACTCTACCCAGGGCGACAAAGGGCACTCTGCCGAGGGTGACAAAGTGAGACTATGTCTCTTAAAAAAAAAAAGGACGGACCTATTCTGGCTTAGGCCAGCACATCTCCCATATGCTGAATGGCTTCTACCAAAACCCATAACCCTTCCTACCAGATGTGTGTCTTTTCATCAGTGGTGGTGGCTTCTGTCTCTGTAGTGGGACGCAGGGAAGGGATCAGCACTTGCTCTCCCTGAGTGTGGCTTCTAGAAGGGTTGGGCATGGAGGAGACTGACAGGGCCTTGCAGACCCACCCTCACCCCAGGTCCCTCACTGCAGCTTCTTTTCACAACTCAGTCACTATACATAGAACCTTCAAGACTGTCAGGACTGTCATGACCAGCAAGCCTTGTGGAGACCAGACCCCGGGATCTAGCTCACCCCATCTTTCCTGCTTTTCCTCATATGAACTTTGTGCCACAGTAAGAGTGGGTTTATAGAGGTCTCTTAGGGTGGAAATGCCCCTCGGGCTCCATGAATGTGGCAATCAAGCAGCCACACACCTTGGAAGTGGGTCTAGAAGTTCTGGGGGTGGGGGTGTTGGCCCTGGGCACAGGGGCGAGATAATTGGCCCCGCTGACTCTCATGATGGGACAGATGATGCCGCCTGAGTCCCCTCCCTGCCTCCTGAAGACTGGGGCACAGATGGGACATGCTGGCCCCTCCAGGCTCAGCCTTGGTGATAGGAAGCACCCCCATCCTGGGATCTGCCTTCCCCTCTGCTATGACTGAATGCTTGGGAGCTACCTGACAGTGACACAGGAGGAACAAGGGTGTGGCATGGGACAGGAATCTGAGACGCAGGAGCCCGGAAAACAGCAGAGCTCATGGAGTAGCCTATGTGGTGACTGCCCCATGCCCAGCACCCCCAGCCTGTGGAGGGCAGGACCAGGGGACACAAAGCTCTCATAAGAGAAGGTGGCTTTCCCTACACTATATGTGATCAGCCTGCCCACTATCCCTCTGAAATTCCAGAAGGGACGGACGGATGATCAGCAGGATCACAGTCTGGTGACCACTACAGACACTTGGCCCCAAGGTTGCTCCTGGGTGGAGTTGAAGGGCTGGGGCTGACCACGTCCGCCAAGTCTTGCCCTGAGACAGGGCAGACCTCACCTGCCCTCAGACCAACGAGGAACAGGTGGACACATGGGCTGGCAGGGACTATACCCGGTGGGTGGGGTGCAGGGGCAGGCACAGACGCCTGCCTGCTGTCTCCATTCAGACTGCTCCTGGAGCAGGTCTTGTCACCATCAGGGAAAGGGCAACCTCCAGGGGGGACGACAGTGTGGGAGTCCAGGACCTCAGGGGGCTGGGAGCACAGAAGAGACCGAAACAGAAACTTCTGCTTCTCCTCGCAAAAGCAGACAGCCTCAGAAAAACCTCACACACAGACCTGGTGGAGAACCCCTCCAGACCCTCTGAGAGAGACCCACGCCAAGAAGGAATGCAGAGACCCAGCACAGAGATATTCCCGAGGCTTTCCCTCCAGGAGACAGGGAGAGCAGCACAGGCCCCGCCCACAGTCTCCATGACCGGTCCAGCACCACACAGAGTCTCCTGGACCCAGGGAAAGCTGACAGACCCCTCCTAGACCTCTCACAGAGGTGGTAGCCCCCACACGACCACACAGTCCCTGGAGACTGTCATCTCCTTCTGCTCCTGCAGGTGCTTAGCACCAAGGTTCCCACACTTCCCACACGGCCTCCCACGCAGAACCACCACGGGCCACACACAGACGCGCATGCCCCCCCGCTGAAATCTCACACAGAGTCCCCCACTGCCTCAGAGGCCTCCCAGACCTCACAGAACGCCCCCCCCCCACCTCTCACTGCCACATGGAGACCTCATCTTGCTCCAGGGAGAACTCTTAAGCAGACCCACACCGATCTCCCAGACATCTGCCACAGAAAAGTCACACTCTCACCTCTCCCAGAGCTTGGAGAGACCCCCACCCCCAGACACCTGACACGGAGCAACCTCTCACAGAGGACTTAGCCAGAGACCTCCTGCTGCCCCTGAAGTCGGCACAGAGCCCATGCAATTCATCCTCTTAGTGGATCTGAGTCCACTTAGCAAAGTGCCCACACAGGGGGACGATATCAGCTGTGCCCCAACCTGAGAACCTGGACACCTGACCAATCCCCTCAAATGATGTTCTCCTCTCTATTGCCTCTGAACCTTTAGTTCTGACCCACAATTTAGAGAATCACAGATTTTAAACATGAATAAAACAATGCCAACCCTCGACAGAAAACTATCTTAGTTGTCCAGTTTAAGCCATCACCAGACTGCTGATATTCCCGGCACCTTTTGTATTTCACTGAGGACAAGACTGGAATTCAAGATGGCTAACTTCTTTATTTTAAAAACATGGCAAAAACTTGCAGCAAATGGACCCTAGAGAATGAAATAAACCAAGAAAGAAGCATCTGGACTCACACTGGCCGGGCCATGTGTGTGCGCAACCACCAAATTAATTGCACATTAACAACGATGTCAAGTTTATGGGATTTCATTAGGAAATGAAACAAGCTAATATGTAAAAATTTTTTTTCACATATGATTTCTATCAGTATTCCTATTTTATCCTGTGGCAAACCTGTACTACTTTCTTCTTTTTTGTAGAGACAGAGTCTCACTTTATCACCCTCGGTAGATTGCTGTGGCGTCACAGCTCACAGCCACCTCCAACTCTTGGGCTTAGGTGATTCTCTTGCCTCAGCCTCCAGCATAGCTGGGACTACAGGTGCCTGCCACAACACTCAGGTATTTTTTTGTTGCAGTTTGGCCGGGGCTGGGTTTGAACCCTCCACCCTCGGTATATGGGGCCAGCACCCTACTTACTTCTTACTAGTAGTATTATTTTGTTCCCTAAAATATGGTGATGCCTTCAAATGATATACATGTTTCCAGGCCATGAGAAAGTCCTAATGTCCGGCCAGCATAAACAGATGAACTATTTAGAAGGATTCTTTTTTTTTTTTTGAGACAGAGCCTCAAGCTGTCACCTTGGGTAGAGTACTGTGGCATCACAGCTCCTAGCAATCGCTGGACTCAAGTGATTCTCCTGTCTCCGCCTCCAAAATAGCTGGGACTACAGGTGCCCACCATAACGCCCGGCTATTTTTTGGTTGCAGCCGTCGTTGTTAGGCGGGCCTGGGCTGGATTTGAACCCGCCAGCTCAGGTGTATGTGGCTGGTGCCTTAGCTGCTTGAGCCACAGGTGCTGAGCCGGAGGATTCTTTTTTCAAAAACATAATTCTAGGGTGGTGCCTGTGACTTAAAGGAGTAGGGCACTGACCCCATATACTGGAGGTGGTGGGTTCAAACCCAGCCCTGGCCAAAAACTGAAAAAAAAAACAAAAAACATAAAAAATAATTCTAAGCAGGGTGTAGTGGCTCACGCCTGTAATTCCAACACTCTGAGAGGTTGAGGCAGGAGGATCCCTTGAGCTCAGGAGTTCAAGACCAGCCGAGCAACAAGACCCTGTCTGTACTAAAAACAGAAAAACTAGCCAGGTGTTGTAGCAGGCACCTGTAGTCCCAACTACTTGGGAGGCTAAGGCAAGATGATCACTTGAGCCCAAGAGTTCGAGGTTGCTGTGAGCTATGATACCACGGCACTCTCCCCAGGGCAACAGAGTAACACTCTCTCTCCAAAAAAAAAAAAATCTAAGAAATGCACATTGTTCAAGATTCACAAGGGCAGCTCAGCCCCTGTGGCTCAAGCAGCTAAGGCCCCAGCCACATACACCTGAGCTGGCAGGTTCGAATCCAGCCCGGGCCCGCAAAACAACAATGATGACTGCAACCAAAAAATAGACAGGTGTTGTGGTAGTCCCACTTACTTGGGAAGTAGAGGCAGGAGAATCACTTGAGCCAGAAGTTGGAGGCTGCTATGAGCTGCGATGCCACAGCACTCTACCCAGGGCGACAGCTTGAGGCTCTGTCTCAGAAAAAAAAAAAAAAAAAGATTCACGAAGGCAGGTTTTCTTTATATTCATTACAGGGCTAAAAAGGAATGCATTGCTTCATACAGTTTGGAATCTTACAAAATAAACCACTTACCCTATCCTTAAGATATACACATAGCCCAATAAAATTACAGAGAAAGCTCAATTGAAGAAAGTGTACATTTCATCCACATTTGTATCACAATAATCAAAGATATCATTTGTTATATAACCGACACTTTCCAAGGGGTGCACTTGGAGCAACTCCGTAGCTCTCGGTGCTCATAAGCAACTTATTGTCCTCACCTTGTTCAATTCTATTTTAATATCATCTGTCAAGTGTGTATCATTGGTTAAGTCTGTCAGGTTATCCATTGGGATGAAAGCATCACTTGCTTTTCTCAAAAAGAATCAAAGCTAACATGAGGGCTCTTTTGCTTAACTGTTCCAACCAGAAGCTTCCTCCTATTCTTCATAATTACACATTTGTACCTATTTTTTTACTCCCTTACTATGTCACGTAATCACAGATCAATGGAATGCGGTTATAGATATCCTCTCCTACCCAACTAGATTGTATTTTTTAATATGGTGCAATTTATGCAAATAAGTTTGATCATCACAACAAAATGGGACCAATTAGGGAAGATTTCATACAGGATATGTTTTTTTCCAAATTGACTTTTTCTTTCTTTCTTTCTTTCTTTTTTTTTTTTTTTTTTTT
The DNA here is from genome assembly GCA_963573935.1 of Arctocebus calabarensis. Lineage (NCBI taxonomy): Eukaryota > Metazoa > Chordata > Mammalia > Primates > Lorisidae > Arctocebus > Arctocebus calabarensis. The sequence continues at coordinate 61,920 of CAUYON010130739.1, read as the reverse complement.
TTGTAGTTTTTGGCCAGGACTGGGTTTGAACCCGCCACTTCCAGCATATGGGGCCGCGCCCTACTCCTTTGAGCCACAGGCGCTGCCCCTTTTTTTTTAAACAGTGTCTCGAGCTGCCCTGGATAGAGTGCTGTGATATCATAGCACACAGCAACCTCCAACTATTGGGCTAAAGTGATCCTCTTGCCTCAGTTTTTCTATTTTTAGTAGAGACAGGATCTTGCTTTTGATCAGGCTGTCTTGAACTCCTGAGCTCAAGCAATCCACCTGCCTTGGCCTCCTAGAGTACTAGGATTACAGGAGTGAGCCACTGTACTCAGCCCCAAATTCACTTTTTTAACAGGGTGACACTAAGTGATTATAAAGCAATCTTTTGAATTAAAGTTCATGGTGGCCAGAAAGTCTGAAAACAAACATCCATACTGAAACTGTTCATTGCTAAGACATACTGAATGTCTTGTCCCTCTGTAGTAACTCAGTGCAATAAGCTGTGCAAAATTCCAGTGAACACTGTGCATTAAAGTAACGTTCCCATCAGCCATTGCACATGTGTCTGTAATATGTTGTTTTTTATTGCCTCAATTTTCAAGGCACAAATTTACGCCTTTACACCAGAAGAAATAATCAAGAGGGTTAAATCTATTATAAAAATATTGTTAATATTTCCTGACTTTATGACCACCTTCATTTTATCTTTAATAAGATTCACCTCCTGCAAATATTATAATTTTTTTTATCATTTTACATGTCCTGAGAATGAATACCAAAAAATGAGAACATGAAAGTAACAAAAACATATCTTCTTTTTAATCTGCAGATAAATACCTCTCTAAGTGGTATAAACGTGGTTTTGAAACAGATTTTTATTTAAAACAGGTCTCACTCTGATTTCAAGAAAGCAGGCACTCCAGGACACAATGTGGAGAGTGGCAATTATATGATGTCTTACTAAAGCAATCTTTTTGGCACCAGGAACCTATTTCATGGAAGCCAATTTTTCCATGGACTGGGAGGGTAGGCATTAAGAAGTATGCAACCTAGATCCCCAATGCACAGTTTATAGCAGGGTTCCTGCTCCCAAGAGGAGCTAAAGCTACCACTGATGTGACAGAAAGCTGAGGTCAAGCACTGAGGCCAATGAGAGGGAGCAGCTGTAAATACAGAAAAAGCTTCACTAGCTCACCACTGTGCACTTCCTACTGTGTGGCCTGGTTCCTAACAGGCCACAGACCAGTACTGGTCCACAGCCCAGCTGTAAAGGATAAAGATCTTTTTCCAAATTAGCAAACAACAACCAAGAAAAGTAGTCATCCTACATGCACTGTTAACACCTAAGAGTAACCTCTTTATAAACCACAATGTTACTGTCAGTTTCAGGCACATTTACCTTATAAAAAACTTCCCCAGGAAGAAATTTCTCCAGATAAACACAGCTCCGTGTTCTGTATTGCATATACCACTGGCCTAATAAACCACATCCGGCTGGAGATTGACATATTCTGTAACCATTCATGTAATAGAATCCATCAATCATTATCACTTTGTCCATGGCCACAGGGATGGTTGCATTTCCCAAGCAGGCTAGACTCTTCTTGGATAGTTAAGAGGTTTGCTGTGGATCACCCTCTGGGGCCTTCTGTAAATAACCAGAACAGCCTGTTTCTCCACATTCTATGCTCTCCACATACCTGGTATTTCCTTGGTATTTCTCTGCCATGAACTTAGTACAACAGTAGGAGATGGGTTGACAGATGCTTATTAGGGGGGAAATTCCCCTTGGGCTCTAGGAACGTGGGAGCCAAATAGCCTCACATCCTCTAAGTGAGCCAGGAAGTTTTGGGGGTGAGGTGCTAGCCCTGGAGAGAAATCTCACAGTTAGGGGAACAGACGACCTTGCCTGGAGCCTTTGAGCCTTCAGCGACAGAGAGGGACAATGGCCCTGCCTTGCCCCTCAGAGCTTAGCCTTGGTGACAGTGTCTGTGTGGTTGGGCACCAGAGATGTCAAACTGGGTCCCTCAGCAAGTCTGAGTGCTGCTGTTTCCTCAGGTCAGTGGGAAACCAGGTGGCAGAGGGAGATGGACAGAGGTCAATCAGGATGAATGCTCCTCAGTGGTTGAGATGTCTGCTGTCCATTCCTCATAGGTGTCTGGGCTTCTCCCGGAGCTGGGGATCCAGCCATCTCCAGGAGGGAGGGATGTATAGCTAGATCCTGCGGCCAGAGCATAGATGTCTGCCTGAGACCAGCGTAGAGACCTTATAAAGGAAAGTCAAAAGGGCACATTGTTCCTTCTTGGTTAATTTATTTCATGCATGCAGAGGATTTATGCTCAACCATTAAGCACTTTTGGTTTTAGTCTTCCTTTCATATTGTGGCAGGCACATTCATGAATTATTTCATAGGTTTGATTTGTGGTCACTGCATTAACTAAGAGATGTTTCATGGATAGATCTGGACTTAGATTTTTTTTTTTTTTTTTTTGCACTTTATCACCCTCAGTAGAGTGCTGAGGAGTCACAGCTCACAGCAACCTCCAGCTCTTGGGCTTAGGTGATTCTCTTGCCTCAGCCTCCCGAGTAGCTGGAACTACAGGCACCCGCCACAATGCCCGGCTATTTTTTTTTGATGCAGTTTGGCCGGGGCCGGGTTTGAACCTACCACCCTTGGTATATGGGGCCGGAGCCCTACTTGCTGAGCCACAGGCGCCGCCCTGGACTTAGATATTGCCTATAAAATCATTCCTAAGTATTTAAAAATTCACTTTTAATTGTAAATCAAATTGTTATGTAGGTAGTTAAAAATCTGGCTGTCCTAGGGGAAAAGGCACAAGGTTGGGTCCCCCAGGCCCTTATCTCTCATTAATCTTGTCAGGACAGATTACTCACACTGGGGTGGGGGGATGGGAGGGTGGGAGAAGGGACCACCCCCCCAACAACCTGCCAATCAGAACTTAGTGTACCAACTGCAAAAGCTCATGGGCCTGGCAACAAGTAGAGTCTTGAAGGTGATCTAGAATAGCCTTAAGGCTAATTATCATGTTATTAGCTTAAGATCTATATTGCAGTCCATTCCTCCCAATGGCCGTTCAGAGAGCTCATGGGAGGTCCACATGTGCCCTAAGACTCTGATTCCTAGGTAACCTCTGAATCATAAGGCAGACCTGATCCAGACACCACAAAACAGAATCCAGGCCTCTCTGCCAACTTGCTGCGGCAATGAGCTCCCTTGACTGTCTATGGCAAACATATCTTGCTCTGCAAGACTATCTCTCTCTTCCTCAATAAACTTTGTTTCACACTTGTCTTACTTTGGGGCATCTGGTCATTTTTCAACCAAGCGTACCCCAAGAACCAAGTACACAGGCAGCTGCAGAAAACCCTGCCATTTTAGGGTGCAGGCAGCTGCCTTGAAACCGAACAAAATAGTTAACACTACAAAAATAGTCTGCCTTTAATTTTACTTTGTAATATAGCAAATTAATGCCTGTCCATTGGAATTATTAGACTGAATTTTATGTAAAATTAAAATAATCATTGTTCTCATAATTAAAGAACACATCATGTTCCCTATGGGGCAGTAGATTCATACTAGCAGTGTTTCCTTTTTTGGATCACAGGATTTGTAAAATGCCTTACATATTTTTGAGATAAATTTAAATTATAGCAATACTATCTTCCAAATACTGCAAAGTGCTAGGGAAGATTTTGCTGGGCACATAACTGTCAACAAACGAAGCCTTTTGTCTACTATTGGAACTTAAATTTTGGGATAAATACACAAAAATCAGTTTTCAACAAAGGCTTCTTCTTTATCAACAACTTATATACTTGGTGGGCTGCAAATCAGTACAATCTCTATGAAAAAAAGCATGGAGATTTCTCCACAAACTATAAGTAGACCTATCAATCAATCCAGCAGTCCCACTACTGGGAATTTGCCCAAGGGAAAATAAGTTTTTCTATGAAAAAGACACCTGCACTCATGTTTATTATAGCACAATTCATAATTGCAAAGATGTGGAATCATTCCAAGTGCCCATCAATTCACGAATGCATTAAGAAAACGTGGTGTATGTATACCCATGAGTACTACCCAGCCATCAAAAAGGATGAATTAATGCCTTTTGCAACAATTTCGGTGGAATTTGCAACAATTTCATTCTCCTAGGTGAAGTATCTCAAGATTGGAAGAACAAATACCACATGTACACACTGTTAAACTGGAACTAACCTCTGACCATACATCTGCACAGAAGGAAGTAAAAGTCACTGGAATTCAAGTAGTGGGCTGGAGGATAGAGGGGAGAGTCGAAACCCATCGAATGGGTGCAATAAATATTATTTGGGTGATGAGCACCACTTATAGCAGTGACGCAAGCATTACAAAAGCTATCCACATAGCAAAAACATTTATATTCCTTTCATATTTTGAATTTAAAAAAACAAAAATCTATTTGGATAAATTTGTAGGTTTTAGGGTGTTATTTGTTTGCACTGTTTTTTGGTCCTAAGTCCATACTGGAGCCAAAGGTAAAACCAGAAATTTCCCCGCAGATATTCTTTGTGGAAGTTTTTTTCTCTGTATCACCTCTAGTGACATTGCCTTGCAGAGGGCTTAGACAATTAGCATAGGCCCCCGGAGAGAAATTAAAACACTAGCCCACAGAGATGTTCATCTATTTGTTTGTTTAATCTATTCTTTATCTAGTTTTTATTGATAAATAAAAATTCTTTACTTTTTTATTGATAATAAAATTCTTTATATTTTTTATTGATAAGTAAAAATTATTTACATGTATGGGGTACGATGTGACGGTCTCATATATGTATGTGGTGTGGCATGATTAAACCAAGCTAGTTAACATATTCAGTACCTCATATGCATGCCATTATTTTACGATGCAAACATTTCAAATCTACTCTCTTTGCAAATTTCAAGTAAAAAATGCAGAATGTTTCACGCCTCTGTAGGTCACCCTTGCTCTGTCGTGTTTCCATTTTAGCATCTCTGCTGCTTTAGTGAGCACAAGGATATGAGTTCCTCCTCACCTTTCTGTCACGTTTTTCATCTCTTTGTCTACAACGGATACACTTTTGAGATATCCTTGAGTCTAATCTTCCTGGTCATTAATTCCAATCAATAGCATCAATTCTGTTCTTTCAGCCATCTACTGTGTATACTGTACCAAAATTAAAGTTTTTTACCTTTAGGTTTTACATTCATTCCTTTTTTAAAAAAAATAAAAGATAAGGTTTCACACCATCGCCTAGATAAGAGTGCGGGGATATATTCATGGTTCACTGCAAACTTGAACTCTAAGTGTCAAGAGATCCTCCTGCCTCAGCCTTCCAAGTAGCTGGGACAACATGCGGCTAACATTTCTTATTTTCTATAGAGAGGAGGTCTCCCAACGTTATGTTGCCTAAACTAGTCTCAAACTCTTAGCCTCAAGGGATCCTCCTGCCTTAGCCTCCCAAAGCACTGAAATTATAGGCCACTGCTCATACCCTTGCTGATTGATTCTTTTTGCTAGACACAGTATTCACTTCTCTCTTTGAGGATAGCAATCAGTTTAATTTAATAATTCCTTCAGCTCAGCTTTATTCTTTCTGATCAATGAAAATGACAAAAGGATTGCCCAAAGAAAATCTAGAGAGATATGTAACAAACACAGAATATTTATACCTAAGGAAAATTGTAGTGCTGATGACTCTGAAATATGATACACATAAAAATCAATTCTATTTGGAGTTCTTTTTTTAAAAAACTTCTAATTCCCATACAAATAAATTGGAAAATAATAAATCAACATTGAACTCCTAATCTTCACTTTCCAGTCTCCATCTGGGCCTCTTTCTGGGTGCTTTACCTCAGTGACTGACATCAACACTCCTTCAAGCCTAGAAGTGATCTGTGACTCCTCTCTAATCCGCACACCCAACCCCTGCCCAAGTCCTGTGGCTTTGCCTCTGGGATATGTCTCACATCGGTCCATTAGTGTTGTCTCCACGGCCACCATTCTGGAGCAAGCTATTGTCATCTCTGACCTGGACTACTGCAGTGATTGAACTTGTCTCCTGATATCACTAATTTTTCAATTCATTCTCCAAACTGAAGCCAGATGGGACTTATCTGGGAATACGACCCATATGCCCATACCTTGCTGTTAAAAAGTAAAACAAAAAAAAAAAACCTGAGTTAAACAAGCTGAGAGATAAATATTCCCTTGCCAATCAAGAAAAAATCTGCAAGTGAAAAACTTCCCAAGTAGTGTACTAAGGTAAGGAGGAGGGGAGGACTCTGAGGTGTTCAAGGGCCAGAAAGGGAGAATTCATGGTGCTTGTAAATAAAGCACTGAAAACTAGAACTCTGGATTGGGGAAAGAGTCTCTGTCTTTACATAGTTGGTTAAAACAAGTCAGTTCCATTCTTCCCTAGTCAGGAAAGAGTCTTCAGTTAGAGACAATGGGATCTGATGTCAAAGGGGGTGGTCACTCAGCTTCATGGTTCTCTACCAGCTTCCCTTGATTAGAACCATCTCTGACAAAACACACCAGTTAGTTTTAATATTTCCCAAGCAAGTCCTTCTACTTGAGGAATTTTTTTCCTTTTACCCTCTTATTTCTCCACCCAATATTGCAAGCTTCTCATTATCCTATGCTCTGGTCCTTTTGTTTCCAGCCCGGACATGGTCCTCTTAATCCCTGCCCACGCTGTCCTCATGTAGGCGCTGTTTCTCATGACTATTTGCACTCCCTCCTACTGTACTTATAAAAGTTGTTCCCACCATGCCACTGTCCCTTTAGCTTAGTTAAATTGTTTTTCTTAAAATCTCAGCTCAACTACCATTTCTTTGGGGAAAGCCCTCCCTTGAGTGCAGGTGAGACTCATTACACACCTGCCAATAAAACCTGTTTCTTTTCTTTAGGGCATGTAGCTCAGTGTATTGGATTAGTGGGTTTAGTTCATTACTGCCTGTCTCCTCCTCTTGACTAAAAGCTACCTGACGCCACAGACTGTAGTGCGTTTTGCTCACCATTGTTTCTGCCAGTACACTTAAATATGCTAAACAGAATAAGTGCTCAAAAAATGAATGAATGAATAAATGCATTGGTAGATGGATGAATGAATCTACCTATACTAATGATGGGGGGGGATATGACTGTAAAGTAGGAAAAAAGGAAAATTGTATTAAAATCTTAGTTCTGTTTTTCATAAGATTTAATTATGAAGAAATGAGGGAAGTTGATCTGGATTTTAAATAAAGCATTTGGTAACATGGGCAAAACAATGAAGAGAAGAAAAGTACGACCTCAAATCTTCCATTATTTCCTTAAAGCTACCATCAACTTGGGATCTTAAGAAGTCATCCTTAGACTATCCCCACTATCTATTAGTTCACACATCATCATTCTAAGTCCTGTCCTCAGGCTCTGGTGGTTGTTTATACTTAAATCTATAATGTCAACTGAAATTCTCAATTTCATTATTTTTTGTCAGTTGATTTCACAACTTGAAAGCTAATATAACTGTTTTTGTCCTTGTGCCTTTTGTTTCTAATAGCTTTAGCTTTTTAAAAACTTAAGCCCATTCTCTAATAAGTTTCATGTAAATACATTTCTATTCACTTAACAATTATCTGATGCAAATGGCTTAGGAGAGAAAAGATTCCAGAAGATAGGTAAGACACTATTGGTACTAAAACAAATATAAGATAATTGAAGCTCAAAATACTGTCTGAGTTTATAGAGTATTTCTTTACAATAAGAATTGTGAAATTATAGGAGAAAATTAGATTATGTACTTTGTTAAGCGATGATCTTCCAGTACACATAATTATAGGTAGGCACTTTTTAGAAATTGCATTATTGTTATACATGACAGATTTGATGCAAATTTATAACAACTCCCTCCTGAATGACAGTAAGGAAAGATAGCCTGGAAAGACCTAGAGGCCAGAAGATACCATTAGACAAAACTTTGGAAGCTGGAAAGCCTTAGGTGGGTGATAGTATTGAAAGCATAAACTTAAGCCTGGAAGAGGAGGCCAGGAAGAAGTGAGCTGGTTCATAGGATGCCCTCTTAGAATGGTAGAGGACAGGGTCATAGACTGGAGAACTTGTTGAAAGAAACTATAAATAGCAATGAGAACGACCAGCACAAACCCCCAACATAAAGAAACGCAAGCATATACTTTGAACCACATATTGAAATCCATACTGGCGAATTCCTTGTCCTTAGTTTCTATAAATGTGAACGGGTTAAACGGCCCTCTAAAGAGACACAGCCTGGCTGATTGGATACAGAAACTTAAACCAGATATCGGCTGTATACAAGAATCACACCTTATCTTAAAAGATAAATCTAGACTCAAGGTGAAGGGATGGACATCCATATTTCAGGCAAATGGGAAACAGAAAAAAGCTGGTGTTGCAATCTTATTCGCAAATACAATAGGCTTTCAACCAACCAAAGTGACTAAAGTTAAGGATGGACATTTTATATTTGTTAAAGGTAATACCCAAAATGATGAGCTTTCAATTATTAATATTTACGTACCAAATCAGAATGCACCTCAATTTATAAGAGAAACTCTAACGGACATGAGCAACTTAATCTCCTCCAAAACCATAGTTGTTGGAGACTTTAACACTCCTCTAACAGTCTTGGACAGATCATCCAAAAGGAAACTAAGCAAAGATATCATAGATTTAAATCTTCCAGCCTCTTTTAAAGAGCACCAATCCCTTTCAGGAGAGCAGAGTCCTTGAACCTGATCATCTCCTAAAGACTCCACCTCGTAATACTCTCACACTGGGGATTAACTTCCAAGGTGTGATCATGGAGGAGAAATCATTCCAATCACAATAGGCAGTTTCTCAGACTTTCCTTGTTTCTGAATGACCTTGACAGTTTTAAGGAGTCCTGTTCAGGTATATTGTAAGATGCTCCTCTCATGGAATTTATTTGGTGTTTTTTATGATTAGACCGGAGTTAAATGGGTTTTGAGGAGGAAGATCACAGAGGTAAAGTGCCATTTTCATCACATCATACTAAGGGCAGGTACTGTCAATGTGATTTACGATTATTGATGTTGCTCTTGATCACTTGGTTGAAGCAGTGTTTGTAAAGCTACTTTTCTCCCGCCTTTTATTCTGCACTCTTTGGGAAAATTATGCTCTATCTCATTGAGGGTGGAGCATCTCTGCAAATTATTCTTCTGCACTGGAGATTTGTCTCTCATCCTTCATGTATTAATTAATTCAATAATTTAAATCAATAAGGACTCATAGATATTTATGTTTTACTTGAAGTTATAATGCAATATTACTTTATTTATTTTGTTCTAGCTGTGCCCATTGTAAGTTCTTTTGGCTGACTCCAGTGACCCTTTGTCACATTTGTCATCTAAAAAATTGTAATCGAAAGATTACTTCTGTAATACTTTATGGTACTGCAATATGTTCCAGGCTTATGTATATTTACCACATCTACAGCAGTCATTTTTCTAAGAAGTCCTGGCTCCTTTTATTGGAAAATGGTAGTAGAAATTAAGATTCTGGATGCTGGGTGTGCTTGTAGCTATGGGGGTACCCTTTTTATGTTCTTCCAGCTGACAGAGCAAAGAAATATGTATGTACACTGACCCGTGTATTGTATACACATGTCTATAAATATTTATGTATGTGACTAGGTTTATCAATGTTAAGTTAAGCATGAGTTCTTACTGACGTGTCCAACTCTAATCCATTCCCACACTAATCATTCTAGCTTCTTCTTGCTTATCTGCAGAGTCCCACGCCCAGAGTGAGACAACTGGGCCAGGATTTTGAACCGAGGTAGTCTGACTTTAGGTCCTGCAGTATGTTATCCTGACTCCTACAGAAAGGTTTTCATCTACCCCCAGTGGGACAGAGTCACAGGCCCTGGACCCTTTCCAAGGTTCATCATGACTGCTTAGTTGTAGAAGGGCAGGTTGAGTGGGTGCCCCTCTGCTTCCTATACCAGACTCGGGCTTGTTCTTATGACCCTGCAGCTGGTTCTAGCTTTTCAGAAGCTTCTCGGTGGGCTTGCCTTATCTAGAACAGAAACCACTTGCAATGTACCTGGTTTCTGTGCAAAGGATTTGTACTTCCCCCATAGCATGACAAAACAACTGGACTTTTCTTAATGCTCCAGCCGTTGAGTTCTTACACCCTTGCACGTTCCACAGATTGATTGCAGCTCACTGAAGACCAAGACGGAGCCATCCTTTACGTCTCCAAGTTTCATCATGTTCCACCGGGTCCATCTCTATTCTTTAAAATGCTTGTTTGCACTATTGTGACTTAGGAGCTGCTGGTTCCTTTACTTGGAATGTTTTCTCCTTTGGTCAGCACCCCATATTCCATTTTGCACCCCACTTTTAGAAAAGCATAGGGTCTGCTATCAGGTGGCCAGCACAGCCATGGGTACTTGCCTCCAAAATGTGTGCAGGAGAGGCGGACTCTTCATTTTTGCACTGCTGTTGTTTTCTTATTACAGTTTCATAGCCATTGTGACATTTACCTGGACGTTTTTGAGAAGATGCCACCCAGCACCCCTTCTAGACGTGCCACTGCTCCTTTCCATTCTTTAAAACTCAGCTTAAATCCTCTCTGCAAGGGTACCTCGACTCTCTCAGGCAGGAGCTCTGCCTTCGTAAGCTCTATCAGCACTTCTCTCATACTTTGTAATCATCTGTATAAACATCTGGCTTCCCACAGCAGACTGAGCTTCCAGAGAGAAGGCATCTCAGAGTGCTGAGCACGTAGTAGGTACTCAATAGATACTTGAGCAATGGAAGTGGAAATTGGCTCAGAGGAATCAGCACAGTGTGTGGCCTTTGTGTGTGTGTAGCTTCTCTCGAGTTTATGTTTGACAGTTTGGGTCCTTTATGAAGGAGAGGCAGAATGCTGGCAATGCAATAATAGATGGTCACGTTGATAGTCAAGTGGCTTGACTCACGCCTTGTCATATCCTATCCTTGAGTCCAATAATCTTTCTCTGTTCCATTCCCCAACAGCTATTTTTTGGGGTGGAGGAGTTTGAGGGTATGAGTGGATGGGGCTGGAGGAAATACTTGGACTTAGAATGAATCAGCGAGTATTTACCTGGTTGAGTTTGTGCATGGGGTCCGAGCAGGGGAACACGTAGGGATGGACTGAGGGATGGACCAAGCAGACACTGCCTCTGCCTTTCAGAGCCTCTTAGCTGGTGGGTGGCGGCTGGTGGCTGCCATCTTCTCCCAGTGCTGGAGGAAGTCATGGATAGGAGGCCCTGGTATTGGGAAAGGCTGCTGAAGGATGATTTTAGAGAAAGTTTTAAAGGAAACAGAATGTCTATGAGGGTAGGGTAAGACAGGCTCTGGGTTAGTGTGTGTGAGGGGGCAGGACCATCTGAATGCAGGTGGAGACAAAGATAAGCCTGGTGTCGTGTGTGTGGGGTGTCGAGAGGGCAGTGCAGCCTAGCAGGCTCTGGGTTGGCGTCGGATCGGGCCGGTTATGGAGGTTTTGCAACTTGTTTTCTGCCAAAACCCTGTTTGTTTTCCTGTGCCCCAAACACTCTTATGACTGAGAATATTTTGTCTACAATATTAGTTATTGAGTTTTCTTTTGTTTTTATTACTCATTTTATTACTCCATTCATTACTCAAGGACTTCCAATCAACTACTCAGTGAACCTGAGTGTGTGTTATACCCCTGAGTTGATGAAATTGCAGTCCATAAAAAGACACTTGATCTTTCAGATAACTTGAGCCAATGATTTTCTTGGTTATCTTAAAAGTCAAAGCAACAGAGTTTAGACTTGTTCTAGGAAGTCCAAGAAAACCATTGTAACTTTTTGACCAGGGAAGTAGCCTGTACTGTATATACTGTAAAAGTGTCCGTGCTGGACGTTGGGTGGTAGAAAATAACGATTACCTCTACTGACCGACTCAGCGTGCCACACACATCACCAGGTGCTCCACAGACATTAACTCGCTTTCTCCCAGAACAAACCTGCTGTGAATGAAATGTTCTTGTTTTTCCTATATCCATATGTCAAAATCCTATTCCTAATATGTGCATTATCAGATGGGGTCTTGGGGACATAATTAGGTCATGAGGCTAGAACTCTTATGAATGGGATCAGCACCCTTATAAGAAAAGAGACTAGAGGGCTTCTGCTTTCTGATCTCTGCTCTCCTCCGTGTGAGAACATAGGGAGAAGACAGCCAAGGAGAGTTCTCACCAAGAGCCCAACCCTGTCGGCACCCTGATCTTGGACTTCCAACACCTTGAACTGTAGGAGTCAAATATTTGTTGTTTAATAAATGTTTGTGGTTTCTGATATTTTTCTGTAGAAGTCCAAGTTGACAGAGAGAAACCCCAGGTGGGTTACACATTCATTTATATCCATTCCTATCCCCATTTTTCAGATGCTAAATTATATGCACAAAACTTAACCAGTTTTATTTTGCCAAAGGTCTGACTCCCAGGGAAAGGCTGAGTCTGAGTTCAGACCCAAGCAATTGGTCTGAATTCCCGATGACTCCACTACACAGTCATCTTGGAGGGACCAGAAGACTGAGTTGGTCTTGCCAATGGGTCAGGATAGACAGTTAAAGTTGAGGCCAGAGGCCCAGCCCAGCCCCAGGAAATGAAAGGACGTGTCCAAGAAGACTGTATACAAAATAGCCTAGGCGTCCATCAGTTAGAGAAAGGCAAACCGATCTCCGTACAGTATGGAACACTACTGATTTAGAAAAAGGAGCAAAGCCTGAGGCACAGAAAAACGTGATGCGTTTCCTAAACATGCTGAGTGAAAAAAGCCCTTCACAAAAAGCCCAGTATGGTTCCATTTATGTGAACTTCTTTTTTTTTTTTTTTTTGTAGTTTTTGGCCAGGGCTGGGTTTGAACCTGCCACCTCTGGCGTATGGGGGCGACGTCCTACTCCTTTGAGCCACAGGTGCCACCCAGATTCTTAAAACTAATCTATGATGAAAAAATCTCAGAACATGTGTCACTTGTTGGGGGATGGGAGTGGAGATTGATTTGGAAGAGATGAGAGGCCCCTTCTGGGATGCCGTCTATCTTGGAAGGGCTGGGGTGGTGCAGGTGTAATGTACGCTTAAGATATGTGCATTTCACTGTTTGTAAATTTTACCTTAAAAGGAAAAAAAAAAACCTGTAAATAAATACCAAGCCCTTGTGAATGATACATTCACTGAAGTATTTAGGGGCAAATGTACTGATGTCTGCAATTTATTTTGAAAGATATCCAAAGTAAAAATGAGATATATTTCCTGCTGGATAGATAGAGGGTTACATAGATGGATGAATGTGGGACAAAGCAAGTGTAGTAATGTTAATGGCGGAGGCGAGGTGCAGAGTGTTCATTGTAAAATCCGTTCAACTTTGCTGCATGTTGAAAACTCATTAACAAAATGTTGAGGGAAAAAAAGGGAGAGCCCAGCTGAGGACCTTTATATGAAAAGAGGTCATGTGGCCATAAATGCGGAGGTTGGTCAGAGGTGGGCCGGCTAAGAGGAGGTGGCAGGGCTGGGGTCTGTCTGCAAGGCTTCAGGTGAGGAGGGGGCGCAGGGGCTCCAGGGAGTGAGAGACGCTGCCGAGTGGACCCCGCACTTGGCTGCTGCAGGTGCTCAGGAGCTGTAAGAAGTTACCACTGACTGGTCAGTGGTACAGAATTCTGTTCTTCTACAGTTTTGGAGGCTGGAAGTCTGGAGTCAGGGTGTTGGCAGAGCCATGCTGTCTCAGAAGGGTCCAGGGGAGGATCCTTCCCGGCCTCCCTCTGGCTTCTGGCGGTTCTCAGCAAACCTTGGCATTCCTTGGCTTATAGTGGTATCGCTCAAATCTCTGCCTTCGTTATCACATGGTCTTTGTCTCTGCATGTTTCCCTATCTCCTTAAAAGGACAACAGTCATTTTAGATTTAGGGCCCACCCAATCCATCATGACTGCATCTTACCTTACCTTGATCTGCGAAGACCCTGTTTCTACATAAGGTCAAAGGAAAACTTGAACTTTGGGGGAGACTATCCAACTGCTATAGATGGATGACTGGCCAACCTGGGGGCCCTGGATGAGGGGAGAGCAGTAGGGGAGTTGGGGACTGGCAGGCAAGACACATTCCGAGAGGGTGTTGAGCAGGAAACAAGTGTTCAGGAGTCAGGAAAACAAGGCAAGTGGGTTTGCAGGGAAGAACTATGTCTCAGGCTAGGCCTCCCTATCCATTTATAATGTCTCCTGAATATCTTAAAGAATTAAAATGTAAATCTCAGAAATTAAATCCATGGGTGCATTGTAAACAGAGGAGGCTTTTACAGAACAGACAAAGCTGTTCTTTCTCCTTATTAAACAGCCATGGGTGGGAAAGCACGTCTGTATGTACAGGTTTTATTTGAGATGGATTAAGGTTCGTGATGAGCGAATCTCTGAAGGCTTGGAGGTGCAGTTCTCATAAGCCTGCAAAAGTTCAGCTCCTTATCTGGGGCTTATCCGAACCTGATGAAACCTTTTAGGCCAGCATGGAGGTTAGGGACCTCCAGGAGCTGAAAGTTAATATACCACAGCAAGAAACCACCTGTATGGCGTGGATAACCGGGGTGAAGTGGGCAGTAGATTAGTTCACCCTCCCCGTTGGAGGCCTACTGTGCTTTGGGGCTTCCTGGGCTTAGACCACCCGCTCTCTTTGGTGGATGGATTACAAGTTCAGCCCTTGCAGCCCTTTTGAAAAAGGAGTTCATGAATACCAGCTCATGGGATCTTTTACCACTTTTAGTTCTCACATCAGCTTACAGGATCTGGCCCCTGCCACCTGCCACTGTTCTCATCTTTCTGCAATGTCTCCTTCTCACCTTGAAGTTACTTTCTCAGGCCTCCCTTTGGTTACTTGGACCCGTTGTCCAAGCTCACTCGTGCCTTAGCATCTGGCACTTGACTCCCCAGAGAGGCTGAAATTTTATACCCATGCCCCCAAACTCTACCTCATTTCTTCATTTATTTTTTTTGTAGCATAACTCTGTCCCCCAAAATTCATGTCCACCCGGAACCTCAGAATGTGACCTCATTTGGAAATAGAGTCAATCTCTTAATTCATTTGGAAGTCATATATGTAGGTATACACCATGCTTTAACAAAATAGTATAAATTGAGTAGCTTATAAAAACAATAGAAATTTATTTCTGACAATTCTGGAGGTTGGGAAGTGCAAAATCAAGGTACTGGCAAATTTGGCATCTGGTAAGAGCTTGATTTCTGATTTGTAGGTGATACCTTCTAGCTGTGTCCTCACAGGATGAAATTGGTAAAGCAGCTCTCTAGGGTTGCTTCTGTAAGGACATTGATATCATTCAGGATGCTCTGCCTCCATGACTTAATCATCTCCCAAAGTCCCTATCTCCTAACACCATCATGGTGATTAGGTTTCAACATATGACTGCTGGGGGGCGGAGGGGACACAAACATTTAAGACCATAGCAGTTAAGTATCTTGAGATGAAATCATCCTGGATTTAAGGTTTCCCCTAAATCCAATGACTGGTTGTCCTTATAAGAAGAGCAGAAGACATAGAGAAAAGGCCATGTGAAGACAGAGGCAGAGATTGGAGTTAAGATGCCACCAGAAGTGGGCAGAAGCAAAGAAGGATTCTTCCCGAGAACCTTCAGAGGGAACAAGGCCTACTGATGTCTTAATTTTGATCTTCCCTTCCATAGAACTGTGAAAAAAAATAACTTTTTATTATTTTAAGCCACTAAATTTGTGATAATTTGTTGTGGCAGCCCTAGAAAACTAATATGATACTCATCAGTCTCTGAAATTGCTTTTTGGTCTTTGGTTCACTTGTTCCTTGCCTGTCCCTTCAGCTCAATTATAAACTACATGGGAACAAGGTCATGTCTGTGTTATTCATACCTATGTCCCAAGGTCTAGAACAGGGCGAGGTGTTAATTCAATCAGGTGTATGGAACCTTGTAAGCATTTGTCAAATTGAAGAACCCTATGAGGAAGCAGTTGTCTCCATCTCTGGTAGATGAAGCAGATACTCAGAGAAGTTTATTAACTTGTCCCAAATCACACACTTGGCAGAGTCAGGATTCAAACTCAGGCCTTGTGGTCCTCACATTCTGGTTTATCCATAAGTTTGTAGCAGCCTTTTTTTTTTTTTAATTATCCTTAATATCTTTAGTATATATTTTCTAATATCTTCTCCTAGTATGTATCTTGATTATATGAAGATGAGTCTGGACAAGCTATTGGTCATTCAAAGTTCTTTTTAATAAATAAAGTGAGAATATTGTCAGATATAATCCTGCTAATCTAGATCAGCAATGGAATCTGGCTTTAGGGTTAGCAGACTGGGGAGTCCTGTGTCAGCTCCATTAGACTATATGCTTCTTGTGGGAAAGACTCATCTTCTTATTTCCAAGACCTAGAACAAGCAAGTATTTAATAGCTATTTGAATGAATTAATAGATGGATGGTTGGATGGATACCTATCAGAGAGGGCTAGTCTGAAAATGAACTTGTGGTAGAACTTAGAAAAATGATTACTACTTTGAAGGTTGATATCAACATTGTCTTCTATTCAAGGGGACCCCTTGCTCTATGGCTGTGCTGTGCATTGTGTGGATCAGCATTATATTAAATCCTTAATGCCAGAGCCTTGACTTTTCTTATATTTCCATAGGCATTAATGTGGGATAGTCCTAAAAACTAGAAAAAGTACAGACACCAAGTAAAAATTTCATAGTTTACTAGATTGGTACTCAGAGGGCATGGAATTGGTTTTCTGTTATACCTAAGCACAGAGTGACATCGGGAAAATCACTTTTGATGCTTGCATGTTCTCATCTGCAAAATGAGGGGTCGGACATCCTTCTGAAGACTCATCCTATTATTCCATGAGATGATGGAATCCATGAGAGGGTGACTTCCAGCTACCTCTGTGATGAGACACTAAACTCTTTACTTTGTATCGTTCCCTGCCTCCCCCATTTATGTCTGTCCCGAACTAGATTTTAAGCCTCTCCCACACCACTGAATCCCATGCTCAGCTGGGATCCCTAGCTGCACTTCATAAGGATGGGCTACTTATCTGAGGATGGCATGCGGATGTAATCTCACTCTGGGCAAAGTGTTGGTCCAGGACCTAAGATTGAGGTTGGTGTTGGATCTGCTGAGAACTATGTGATTTCTGTGAACTTGCATCTTGTCTAAAATAGCGATGATACAGGTTTCCAAAAAGTCAATCAGAATTTGAGGTGAGATTTTGAAACCTTGAGCCATGTGCCCTTCTTTGTGTCTGGCAGAGGTTCTCAATGCCGAGAGGCTCAGCTTGGCACACTGACAAGCCTCAGGGCCTTTGATGCTTATCTCTTTGTCCTCTTATTCCTCACCCCACACTCTTAGATTTTAAAGACTATATGGTAGACAAAATATTGGCCTCCCACAGGTGTTTGCATCCTAATCCCTGAAATTTGTGAATACGCTATCTTGCATAGGAAAAGAGACTTTGTGGATGTAAGTTAAGGATTTTGAGTTGGAGAGATAATCCTGGATTATCCAGGTGGAGCTGGTGCAGTCACAAAGGCCCTTGTAAGAAGAAGGCAGAAGAATCAAAGTCAGAGAAGATGTGACGGTGGACACAGAGGCAAGATAAAGAAAGAGAAAGAGAGATAGGAAGGTGCTGCAGGGCCAGTGCATTACCCTGGGTCTAGCAATGGTGGAGGAAGCAATTGCCTGCCGGGATAAGAGGAGGGAGTGGTTAATGGAATGCAAGGGGCACTCCTGGCCTTCAAGATGGAGGAAGGGGCCACAAGCCAGGGAGTACAGGAGGCCTCTAGAAACTGGGAAAGGCGAGAAAAAGGATTTCCTCCTACAACATCTAGGAGCACAGCCCTGGTGATACCTTGATTTTAGGTCTTCTGATTTCTAGAGCAGCAATATATATGTTGTTTTAAACTAAGTTTTTGGTAATTTGTTACAGCAGCGATAGGAAACTAAAGGGATGTCTTCACTATTGTATGGTCCGGTCATGACTGTAACATCGTGAGAGATCACACCTTTGTACGTGTGGAGTGGGCAGAGGGTGCAGTGGAGGTAATCAGGGGTCTTGATAACACAGAGTTTCAAGGTAAACCTCCCTTTGTGGGTAGAGTGCTTGAATACAAGGCTATGTGCAGAAAATGGTTGGCAGATTATAAATACTGAGGGAAGGAGGACTTCTTAGGCAAGGTGATTATGAATTTACTCATCCAATTAACATTTATGGAATATCTGTTATGTACTAGGCAATGTGTGAGGCATAAAGTGTGTGTGCTAGATTTAACAAAATTAGACATAGACCTGGCTCTTCAGGAGCTTACAGTTCTATAAGGAAGATAAGACAAGGACAAGAATGAAACTGCAAGGCTGAAAATGGTTGGCATACAAATGATGGGCAGGCCAGCCATGTAGCTTCTTAGGTCACCTATCTATAAGGGGAGCTACACATACCATCACATATGGTTTTAAAAAGGCTGTACAAATTCTGAAAAGAGTATGAGTTATGTATAGAAAAAATAGTTTGATAAGCAGTTTGAGACAAGAAGTAAAACCCTAAGAAATTGGTTTCCTTGATGAGGCTTAGGTTTCACTGAATAGGGTTTGCAAGTTTGGGCGTGAGCTGAATTGCTAGGAATCAGCCAGGAGAATACAAGTGTTCCAGTGTTGGTCCTTCTTACCTTTTCTTGATATATCATCCAGTCTTCTCTTTACAAGCTTGTTAAACAAATATTTAAAGGCTTGTCAGTTTAAAGGGCACAAAATTAGCAATCTGGCTGGTGTGTTATGTGTCTCAGTTTGGCTTTGTAAGTATAATAAAAAAGGTAGAACTAAACTAATTGGGAAATTTAAGTTAGAGAAAGAAGTTCTTCATAAAAGCACTAATGAAGGCTCAATGGGGAAGGTGCTTTTTAAACTTGGCCTTGAAGAAAAAGAAAACTACCTGAGTGTAGGAGTTGGCAAGCTGTGGTCTGCAGGCTTGCTGCCTATTTTTGTAAATAAAGTTTTATTGAAACACAGCCATACCTATTTATTTACATATTGGTTATGGTTACTTTTGTACTACCATAGTGGACTTGAAAGGCTTCCACAAAGGATCTATGGCCTGCAAACTGAAACATTCATTATCTGGTTCAGAACAGAAAAATCCAGGGAAAATATCTCTTATTTCTTGTCTAACTCTTGTTTCTCTGTGTCTCCATAGAAGAATTTTGTTCAGAAGCCATGAATGAGAAATTTCAGAAATGGTTCTTAAGGGCCGGGTGCAGCGGCTCACACCTGTAATCCCAGCACTTGGGAGGCCGAGGCGAGTGGATTGTAGAAGCTCACAGGTTCTTACAGGTTGGAGACTAGCCTGAGCCAGAGTGAAACCTCATCGCTAAAAGTAACTGGACATTGTAGCAGGTGCCTGTAGTCCCAGCTACTTGGGAGGCAGAGGCAAGAGAATTGCTTAAGCCCAGGACTGTGAGGTTGCTGTGAACTAAACTGCCAGGGCACTCTACCGAGGGTGACAAAATGAGACTCTGCCTCAAAAAAAAAAAAAAAAGGAGTTTTCAGTCTGTGCTGAGAATTAAGATGAAGATATTGACAAGGTGATGAAATGAGCCGAGGTGCTCAGAGGTGTTCCTAAATGCTGTAGTATCTTTTAAATTCAAGCACGTACCAAACAATTAGCCATGCCCTATTATGTGTGAATCATTAGGCTGATGGTTGAATCATCCAGAAAAAAATTAAAGTTTCTCAATGGGTTTGTTTCATTTGTAATATCAATGATTGGTAATCTATAGATGTAGGGTAATTCTGTATCAACCAGAATACTTAATTATTCAGAAACCCAGCTCTTGATCCAACTAAGTATTGTGTACTTAGTTGCATATCCACAAGAACTGTACCAGAAATTTTAATTAACCTTTCAAGCTCCCTTTCGATTTCTTCTGGATAAATTAGAAAACATAGAGTGTCTACTGGGTTCATGAGTTGTGAGGGGTAGTTTAAAGTTGACCCAGCAAGGTGAGCCTGGTCAGGAGTGATCCATTGGAAATGACTTTGTTTTGCTTGACTGTCTGGTGGGAAAGAATTCCTAGGGTTTATTTTTAGATATTCTATTCTCATTTAACAGTCAACTTTGGCAACATTGATGGACTTAACAGACTCAATTTGTAAGTAGTAAAACAAATTTTCAGGAATATTTTAGAAACTACTTTCTGCATATACAGCAGGTTGAGAGAGGTTACAATTATTAGGTAACTCCCCGGCCATTCTAAGGCTCCTCCTTTACGGCCTTATCAGGAGCATCTTTTTCATAGGATGTTGCCTCTTGTTGGTTTAAGCACAGGTTGGCATAGAGAAATGGAGTGGGGGAGGCAGGTGATCTGGAAGCAGGTCCCAGTGCAGGGGTATCCCCCCTGGGGTTGGTTTGGGAGGTCTGCATCCCTCTGTCTCCTCAGGTAACAGGGAACAGAATTTTCCCAACAAAAGCAGGATTTGTGTCTCTTAGGAGACCGGTTCTTCTCTGCTGGCTACATTGGAAAATACAACACAGATGTGATTGATGGTGAGGGATTAGTGACATCTCTGTGAACTTGGGACTTGATGAAACCCTTTATCTTTTATTCTCCATGTATAGTTTTTCTTTCACCTCATCTCTCCAAGTGTTTGGTTTTATTTTCCTTTGAATGGTAAAGAATATGTTAATAGATTTTAAAGAATCAACTAAAAAAACCTCCCCCCAAATCTTAAAAATCCTTTCTGCTTCTTTCCCCTCCCCAAACTTTAATAGCCCCTGGAGTGGGTGTGGAGGTGGCAGGAGTCTTTTGTATTTTCCAAACCTGCTGTTTGCACAAGTGGCTGTTATGACTGCAGCAACATAATTGCTCTTAAAATGCCTCAATAATAAAAAAAAAATCTATTTTTATTTTGTAATCTTGAGGTTTCTTGGCTTCCTTTTATCCAGGCCACTTTAGTAACTTCTGAAAATTTGCCTGACAAAATATGATTTCCCAGCTTGATCAACTTAACAGCTCTTTGTCAGGGGGGTTGGCTGTGTGTGTGTGCGTGTGTGTGGAGGGCCCCTAGGGAGAACTGGAAAGGGTGGGAGTTATACAAAGGAAGAGGTGATTTTGATTTCAGAGATGGCATCTGCTTCTGTCTTCCCTTGGTCAAAAGGAAGCATAAATATAGAAAATGTACTCTCCAACACTCGCCTGGGACTGCCTCTGTTTCCTCAGGTTTGGTCGAAAATGAAGAGGCGGAATCTCTGATTCCTTGTCTGTCCTTGGTGCCCATCACGGCTTGTTCGGTCCGTCTAGTTTGGTTCTCAATGCAGCCCTACACTCACATGGAATTTTCTCTGTTCTTCTGAACGATCCCTCTATGAGGATATATTCAGGCTAACTCTGGATGGACAAGAGCCAGTCACCTTGGAGGGAGAGGATTCCTGCTGGAGTGAAGATGCTCTAGGGAGCCTCGTCTGAGTTTGACTTTCTGTGGAGTCTGCTTCCAAAACAAAGCCAGCACTTCGTTTGTCTTGGACAGTTCAATCCCACTTCGCCAGATCATGAATCATGTTGATGTGATTTGTAATGATCTTCCAGTTGGGAGATCTCAGGCAGAACCTTTCAGATGGGCTGTCCAGAGCTGGCGGGTGGTGATATCAGGTCCAAGGAAAACCTCTTAACACCTGGGGGCTCCAGGACAAGAGTACAAGCATCCTACTCTGCCCTTTTTTATGGGCCTCACCTTCAAACCCATGCACACCCAACCTGAAACGCAAACTCCAGGTCTCTGGTGGGAATGAAGATTTAGTTGTGTACATTTAGTTGTGTACATTCCTGGCCCATGGTACAGGGAATGGGGTGTCCATTCAAAGCAATGGGATTTATATCATTGCAGGCAAAAATCCCCAAACCACTAAGAAATTAAATTACTCCTTAAATCACAGTAAGAAACAGAGGAAAGGATTCATTTGGAATCTTTAGTGTCAGCCAGGCAACTCCTGACGCTCCTGTTAACTGTAAACTAACTCAGATTTGTTCACACTGCCCGGATCACTAAAACACAGGCCTTTATTTACCTTTTACATGCTTTAGCTCGCTTTAAAATATTTTCAGATATTCGGAGATTTGAGGAGACAGTCTAGTTAACACCTGGCAATTTCCCCCTGGCAATGCGTAAGTTGCCCCTTCCCGGAGACTGAAAAGGTATAGTTAAAATTAAGTCGGTCTGTGTGATGCGGTACTGTTTAGAGTGTCAGTTTTTCACAGTGTGGTTTTTGAAAAGTTTATTGCTTGGTGCCAAAGAAGTCACTCTGATTTCATTTTCAAAAGTTAAATTTAAAACTCAGAATATACTTTCTTTATAATTATGCTTCTTATTTGGCAACATATGGTGAAAATGTATACGGCCTATCAATGTGAAAGAACAGAGCTGAGGCTCCAGGCTTTTATGGTGATTACATCTACCTGTATGGGGGCTTTATGTGCTTACAATTTGAATCATTTATAGATGCACACTCAACAGAGTTCTAGCATAACTAGTACTGTGGGGTTTTTTTGCTGACTAAATGATAGGCAAAGCAATTTTCAACAAATGTCTCCCAGTAGGCTGTCATCATAGAAGCCTTGTAATATTGCTTTTTAACCTTAGCATTGGCAGCTATCCAGAAATTATTGCATTGATACCAAACTGCCTTGCACCAGGCAGTTGCCCTTTTCTCCATGGGAACCCGTTGAACTCTCAAGTAGGGGCCCGCTCCCCTCCCCTCGGGCTCTCTTGTTTTTATTTCAGGGAGATCTTTTACCTGTTCTTGTTCAGCTGTAGGTAGTCAAACACACTGGAAGTTCAAAATGCAGCAAAACAATTCTTGGGATTGTGTTATTACACCTTTAATGCGTTCAATTAACATTCAGAGCTTTGTCACCAAATAAATGGTGCACGTCATTGGTGACACAAAGAGAAAGGAAAGGTTTGGGGTTTTTTTTTTTTTGCCCTCTTAGGCAATACCACACCCAGCTTCTTTCTTTCTCTTGCTAGCCCCCTCTTTCACTTTCAGAACTTCTTAGAAATGGCTTTGGGAGATCGGCAGAGCGATTCTGTGTTCTCTGGAAGGATTTGTTGAGACTTCTGGGGAAGAGCTTGCATGAGGCCAGCAGCCTGCAGTCGCCCTGCAGAGGAGGTGGGGTCCCGGCAGCATTCTGGAGGCCTCTGCAAGGACTTCGGTTCCTGGGCTTGCCTCTTCAGGGGAGCTCTGGAGAAGACTCTGAACCCCAGCCTCCTCCCTCTCGTGTCTGCAGAGCCCTGGCTTTGGGTGGATGATGCTTCTTGGGAGCCTGTTGCTCTGTTTTGAATTCTGTTGAGTAGGATGCGCTGATCTAGTGTCATGTCTGGGCAGAGAGGAGCAGTCTGGTCACTACCAGGTTCTAGAAGTTAGATTTCAGACACCCGCCAAGTTTTGAGGACACCTTCTTTGTGCCGTGTCAGACCTGGGTCATTTCAACTGTTTGGCTAATGAGTGCAGGGGCAGCACCAAGAGTTGGTGGAGTGCTTCTTGAAGAGCAGCTCAGTCCATGTGCTAAATGAATGATTCCTTTCTTATTTTGTGGGAGAAGGCTGTGTGTCCATGTGCCATCTCCATGTGCTGTGTCGGCTCTGAGTTGACTCACAACAGCATCCCCGGCTGCATCCCGGTTGCTATGACTTGGTTTTTCTCTCCAGCTCTGGTCCCCCTGCCCCCTGCTCTGCTCTGTCTGCTCTCATCAGGCTGGAATTACCTCCCTGGGGGGCATTTGTCTTCTCATAGAGAGCTGTGCCCATGTTCACCTTCATCAGGAAGGGAGACCTTAAAAGAACCCCTGGCCTAATGGATTTGCCTTGACCTTCTAAAATGATGAGTGCTGTAAATGGAGAGAAATAGATAACTATTATATATCCATGGTTCATAGAGAATTCTGTCTTTGGCTTGGAAAAAAGCATTGTACTGAATAAAATTGGACATGTAAACGGTAATAGGAAATCAAAGTCAAAACATTGAATAAAATTGTGGAAGTCAATGGTTTTCAACCTCCTTCCTGCATTTCCATTGCCTAAGAGATATTTCACATAGTAAGTACGAATGAATGAATTTCAGAGCCTTCTTATATAATAATTCTGCTATCATGGATACCTGAAAGAGAATGAAACTTAAGGTAATTCTTTTATCTGATCACAAAGGTAAATGTGGCACCAAAGTGTTAAACATTGAGGTGTAGTTGCGGAGAGAGTGAGGAGGACTAACAAAGACGGATGGGAGGGCACACCCATGTGTAAAGACACCAAGTGCACACTGGGGCTGGTAAACAAGATGTGCTAGTCAAGGAACTTCCAGGGGGCAGTGTTTGGACCAGAGACACGGTGGTATGAGATATCTCTGTGAGGAGATGCATCCCCTCAAACAGTTGCCCTTTGTGGGGGAAAAGGTTTAACCACCTTTAAGTCTGCAAAGAGGCAGGACCACTTCTCTGCCTGCAGGTGGATTCACTGACTGGCGCAGGGAGAATGCTGAGGTGTGTTAAAAATGACTGATCACTTGCCTGACTTTAAAAGAAAATTGTGGTAACACACACTGTACATGCCATACATTTACCATTTTGTACTCAGGAGTGTACAGTCTGGTGTCATGAAGCACCCTCAGGGCTGTGCACCCATCACCACGCCCATCTCCAGAGCCTCTCCATCCTCCCAAACTGCACCTGTGTACCAGGAAGCCATAATTCTCCGTTCTCCCCCACAACAGCTCCTGGCGACCACTTCTCTGCTTTCTGTGAAGAGGCCATAAATTGAATTATTTTAGGTACCTCATGTAAAGGGAATCATAGAACCAATACTTGTCCTTTCACACCTGACTTATTTCTTGATTACCCGCCTTTCTGAGGACAGGTTACTCACAGCCTGGAGCCTGTGTGTCAGGGGATCAGGTCCTCATTCCTATGAACGTCTGCTCCCAAGGGCACCTCTGGTGTGGCTGATCCCCTGTTCTGTCGATCTCAGCTTAATGATGCTGTCCCAAAGGCACCCCTCTTCCCATTGTCCCGAGGAGGTAACTTGTCTCCTTCTTCATTTCTTCTGTCTTCTTCCTTCCATTCCCCTTATCATTCCCCTTATCCCTATATTATATATAGGTTCGTTGTTTTCTCTCGGTCAGCAGACTGGGCCATAGGATTATAAAATATGAGTGGGCTGGGCTGGGCTGTGTACTTTGTAGGTGTGTCTCTGGGGGTAACCCATTGCTTGTCACTTGTCGGGGTTTGGGAGAGATGGAGGAACGTGTCTCTGTTCCTAGCCCTGGCCAAAGATCATCCTGAGATCATACATTTGGCCATCCTTTGGAGCCTCAGAGATACGGGTAAACTTAATGCTGCTATTTCTATTAGCGCCTTCCCTGCCTTGAGATAGATTATCTATGGCAAATGTTTAGATTTCTACTCTTAGATTTCCACTGCTTCCCTCTCATAGCCTGGTAAGGTCCTGGACTCCTTTAGGTTGGGTGCCCTCATGGATGTGCACTCAGAGAAGGTAAATCAATCTAAATAAAACACAATTAAAAGCTCAAACCTGCTATGGAAAAGTTAGTCCCTGCCTTCTTGTGCCAGATACAATGGGTTCTGGATGAGTGCCTTCATTGGATTATCCATGCCACTTACTCCTAGATGATTATGTTAATTAGACTTTATTAATGTTAAAAATAAGGTAGTAGTTTCTAGGCTTGGAGAATTAGAACGTAATTCCCTGAATAAGGCTAAAGTCTTAGGCCATTAGTTCTAGAAATGGCTTCACTGAGTATCTAGTCAACGTACTCCTGGTATCATGAAGAAGAAAATTGCAGGCAGGTAAAAGCAGGGCCACCCAGCATCCTCCAGAGATGCTGGCCGAGACCCAGTGCTCCAGGCTCATGACTCCAAATGGACATTTTTGAATGAAAAAATAATATACAAATGCTACACATACACCAAATATTGGCATTTAGGAAGAGTTGAGGTATTTTTTTTTTTTGGAATACTTGCTGCGTTTATTAATGAAGGCAGGTTTTATAGTGACCGTTTTTTCTACCTTGTTGCTGTTAAAACCCCATCTTCCATTCAAATGCAATGCTTTGATCATTTAAATAGCACAGTTATCTGAACACAACTGTGCAAAACCTCATGTTACTCCCTCATTGAGTTTTAACATTAAGGTTCCCAGGAACGTTAGTGGTTCTTGAGAAGGGAATCGAGATGTGACCCTGTGTGGACAAGTCACCTTCCAGCTTGGAGGGGCACCAACTCGAGCTGGGGAGGGTAGAGTCACTTGAGTTTTTCTGAAGCTCGCAAGTGCTGAGATATGAATTGCAATGAAAATTCTTCCATTTCTTTGGGGAGAAAGTCATATTCCTTATAAAAACAGGATTCTCATTTGTCAAGAAGACCTCATTTCTTTTATGTTACGTTCACCTGAAATGCACAAGGAGCTTGCCTGTGATTAATTAAGCCGAAGATAGATAGTACTTAAAATGAACATTCTCTATACAGAATATAGAGATAATCGGAATTGCAACAAAATGGCATTTAAATGTGGGTTTTTAAAAAGACCGATACAGATACAGGGAGATGAGCCTTTCAGAATTGTGTGATGTCACAGACGTACGTGCAAACCAATCAGTTGTGCCACATGCCCTCATTTTGTAAGTGCACCCGCTCATTTGGCTGTTGGCAAAACCCTGCTAAGTGGTGCATCAGTAATTAAGAACTGCCACCACCTCTGTGTGAAGTCATGTGGCTTTTCTCTCTTGTCACTTAGTTCTTTGGGGGGTTGCACAGGAGAGTCAGATTTCATCAGTGGTGAAATACAAACCTTCTGGAAATGGCAAGTTTGTCGGGGGCTGTGTTAACTACATTAACCAGCAGAAGTACCTCCCTTTCCCGGGGACTGTCACTGGTACAGTAAGGCCTGCCATCATACCTGGTTAGTATAGGGGCTCTCCTACCTGTACCAGCATCTCAGCTTGGTCCTGAGCCAAGACCCTGGCCCAGCCACAGAGTAATGGTTGCTGTCTGATCCTGTGTTCCTGATCCCTGCGGAGAAATTCCTCTTGGTACTCCTTACCTATCCTCGTACTTACACTATGGGGATGGGGGAAGAATAAACTAAAAAAAAAAAAAAAAAAAAGATAAAAAACTGCAGGTTTCCTGGAGGACACCAGAGTCCCTGTCTGGATATCAGCTCAGGGAATCCTTTTCTGTGGGACATTGTAAGGGGCATAATAATTAGAACAGCAACAATAATCGCCCTGCTGAGGTTCAGCCCACTCTGAGATGAGAATTCTTTTGCAAAGACGTGATCCCTGAAGAAATGAACAGGGGGGTATGGAGGCCAGGATGGGACAGGGAGACGCCCCAGAGGAGCAGATTCACATGAGGCCTGTCTGATCGTGGGAGGGGCTGCATGACCCCCCTTGGGCAGAGTTTGTCCTGCCCTGAGCAAAGACCATGGCTTTTGACCCAACCCACCCCTCCACTGGCTAATTATAGGGCACCTGGCCTGGGTGGAGTGGGGTGCAGCCTAGTGCTGGGGTGGCCCTTTTAAGGCCACAGGTGCAGGCTCTGAGTAGCAACACAGGAAGGGGGCTGGGAGAAAGGGGCTGGCACGGGAGGTCAGTGGGGCTCAGGTGCTGTCTGTGTATTGTCTGTGTCTCTGTCACAGATGAGGAAACTGAGGCTGTGAGAGGTTGGGTTAGGTCCAAGGTCACAGTGCAAGGACGTGGCAGAGCTGGGATTTGAACCCAAGTCCTCTCCTCCCTCGCCCACCCCCACTGGCTCCTCATTCTCATGTGGTTATGCTGTATGTCACACTGCAGTCATCAGAGCCCTTCACTAGAACAAGGTTCTTTCCTACAGTCAGAGAGGATAAGCTCTTGTGGACTTTAAAAGCCTTAAGGAGAAAAAAAATCACTTTAATGGAAAAATACATGAAAAAGCTTGTGTTTGATGCACAAGGTGCTGGCTGGGTGATTCTCCCTCTGGAGCTTCATGAGGGCCTAGGACAGGGGTGTGACCAAGACATTGCGCTGCAGATCGACAAGGTCTGTTGGGGACATGTGGGCTCTTGCAGAGGGAGGTGTCCCACCAAGGGGACTCTGCAGTGTTTCTGCCCCACAGGGTAGAAGCTCCCAGACCAGGGTTCTGGTAAAACAGCCAGGAACCCAGGTGACTGACTTGTCTGATTTTCCCTGGGCCTTCTGGTTTGAGAACTGGAGCCAGCCTCACATCCGTACAGGGAAAGGGCACTGACGCGGTGTTAGGTCTCTGCTGCGACCCTCTGGTGAGACATGTTAATTAGGGCCGGCTGGCCGCAGTGCCACCTCCTCTCGAGATCAGCGCCTGCTGAGAGAGACAGCTTTCTCTGGTGGCCAGATGCCGTCCCCGCCGTGATGGGGTGGTTTCGGTCTGTACCCAGGGGAGCAGGTCTGCCAGGCCTAGAGAAGGGAGACGTGTCACTCCCCTAGGGAAGGACGGTTATTGGTCATTAGCTTGGAGAGTGAGGGCATCTCTGAGAACAGGGCAAGCTGAGGGATCCTGGAGGGGCGTTGGGAAAAAGCTTCTATCCATTCTTATCCAAGCCCTAGGGACCCCACCATGATGGCCAGCCAGGAGGTGGCAGGCCCTGGCAGCCCACGATTTTCGAGGGCTCCTCCATGCCATCTGGGGGCTTTGGCGGGCAGCGCCTGTGATGCCTGGAGATTTCACTGGAGCTGGCCACTCCAGGGGGGAAAGAGGGTCGGGAAAGCTGTGTGTCTGGGACCGTTTGTGGAGTGTGGGGAGAATTACAGGGTCTGCTGACAGTGCATTTCATGAACAACTGGGCTCACACAAAAGAAAACGGCTTTCTTAGAAGACTTCCAGATGGGGTGGGTACCACATTTTGTGAAAATGCTGCATGCAACCTCAACAATCACTTCCAGCAGCCAGAACCCTGGAGTGCTCCCAGCCACTGCTGTGCAGGTTTGCTGGCCAAAGCAGGGACCTTCACTCCAGCACATTCCCTGGGGAGGCAGGGAGTGATGCGAAGAGCATTGATCTGGGGAGCTGGAGAGCTATCCTGGCTCTTTCTTGTGAGGTGAGAGCATGTCCTTGAGGGTGTTGAGAGGGAGCGAACACTCTAGGCCTGCAGGGAGCTCGAGCAGACACTGGGACTGCTAAGTGAGCAGAGATGTGCACATCAGCTCCCTTGGTGTGTTACCGGCACAGAGGAGCCTGGAACCAGAATGCCAGTGTGGGGAAAAGTAGGTAAGTTAGCAAGAGGCAGACAAAGGAGGGAGAGAAAGAAGAGGGAGAACCTTTCCAGACAGGAGGAAAGGAGGGGGCTGGGGAAAGGGAGAGCCTGGTGCTGCTATTTTCTGCCCTGCCCATGCCACATCTTGCCCTCTAGCCAATGGGCTCTGTCTTCTTGGTGCCGAAAACCACTCACGGTGGGAGTGAGGCCATGAATTCACACTGACCAGTGTTCACATTCACGTGCTTGGCTTTGAGCAAGTTCATGTCTCTGACCTTGAGACTCCCCATGAAAAGGATATAATCGAGGGCAGATCACGGGACTGTGGAGATGAAGATTCCATGACAAACACACTTAAAGTTCTTGGTGGACACTGGCACTTGCACTCACTGTGCACAGGGAGGGTGAGCTGTTAGAACTGGGTTGGACCCACTGTGCTGGCTCCCTGGCTGGGAGGTAGTTTCTAGTGTGGGTGCTGTTCTTACCCACCATGCCTTATCCAATCTGAGGGGATCAGCCTTGAACCCCAGGCCTGGTGGCCACAGTTTCCTTCTTGAGTGCACTGATGAGATGTTTTTGAAATGATGTGGGGAGAAAAGGAAATTGATTAGCAAATGCCATGCTTCTTTCTTTTAAGGGAAAGAATACATTTTTTCCTTTAATACTCAAGACTTGTTAAAAGTCAGGAAGGTAAAGATAAATGAAGAGGGCAAAAAAGTGTCCAGCCAGACATCTGGGAAGGAAAGGCCTTGTGTGGCCTTGGAGGTAAGTTACATGATGTTGGGTCTTCAAAAATCCCTAGGCTGCAAGCTGATGCACAGGAAAACCAGCATCTGGGAGCTTTGTGAAATAAGGTCCTGGAATGGTTCGCTCTGGCTGAGACTGGGAGGTGGATGTCATTGTCTGGGACCTTAGTGACTGCAAGCTTCAGACCTGGGCTTTGCTCTCTCCCCACCTAGGAATGGGCCTGGGAATTTCTAGAAACTGGCAAAGTGATAGTGACAGGTCCTTTGCATTTTTCTCCTTTCGTGATTGGGAATGGAATGAACATGGTTTTTAGTGTTCCCAGAAACTAAACTGTGTTGGCTCCTGTGTGCCTGAGCTGCTTCTGGGTCACTTTTGACTGGGGCTGGTTGGAAACTGTCTTGGCATCTGGGGACCGAGTGCCTGATACATCCAGGGAAGGCTGCTGGCCACAGTAGCAAGAATTCTCTAGATCTGCTCATTCTGCAACTTTCTTTTTAAATGTTTGTTTAATTAGGCTTTGACTTCTGGGGGTTGGGAGTAAAGAGAGAACACAGAACGAAGTTCAACTCAAACTCTGCCACTTAAAACATTTGTCCTTTAACATGTAAAACATGTTTTCTTTTCTTTCTTTTTTTTTTAAATTAAATCATAGCTGTGTACAATAATGCAATCATGGGGTACAATGTGCTGGTTCCATATACAGTCTGAAATATTTTCACTGAACTGGTTAACTTAGCCTTCATGGCATTTTCTTAGTTATTGTGTTCAAACCCTTATACTCTACATTGAGTAAACTTCATCTGCAGCCTTCTAAGATGCACCCTATGTGTGGACCCACCCATTATCCTCTCTCCACCTTTCCTCCCCTTTCCTTCCCCTCCCTTGCCCCCTTCCCCATATTCTTGTATTGAGATTGGGATAAAATACAGTACCAGCAAGTAAGTCATCCAGGTCATGTTAATTACTGCTGTTGTTGGTCAGTTTAGTCGCCCTCCTGTCCTGCATTGTGCGGAGGAAAGCCTAATCACTGGTTTGTGCAAGTTCCCACCCCTGTTCTCACCATCTCTGCCTTCCCTGCTGCCCCTGGCGCCCACTTACGTCTGTTTAATTTTGTTCCATGCTCTTGAATATGTGTGCCTTCTCAAATAAGACATTTTTTATGTTTTTTTTTTTAAATGGCATTATTTGCACTATAGAGTTTGCTTAGTTTCTTACCATTCTTATTTAAAACTTAAAAAAAGCAACCCATGTTTTTGTACATATACCTAGTTCATAGCCCCTGCTATGGGAGCTTTTTGACAAATCCTTAAAAACATAGAAAAAATATGAGTGAATAGCTTAGGAAGGCGTTATTGTGGACCTTTTATGGATAACTAAGCTTAAGACCCCCAGAGCAAGAACATAGTTAAGATGAGGGCAGAGTTACCCCTTTTGTCCCAATTCCTGCCCCATAATCTTTCTGTCCCAGTATTCTTTCTGCCCTCCTTGCTGCCTCTGGCTCCTGCTCACATCTGTTTAATTTTGTTCTGTACCTTCAATATGTGTGCGTTCTTGAACAAGACATTGTTTGACTTGTGAATCAAAGTTTTGTTCCAATTCCTGCCCCAGTATTCTTGCTGGTAGGCCAGCAACTTGGGTTTCCTTAAGTCCCATGGTGACTTGTGACTGTAAAAGAGACAGAACTCTTTGGTTCACAGAGTCTGGTCATCTGTGGTTCCATCTCTTGTAACCACCAGAGACGGTCAGCTGCTTGGGGCAGAGGCTCAGTGCCTGGGTTTTTGACTTCTTCTCCCTCTCCCCCAGTTCCCTCATCCTGCACACCTGGCTGTATCCACACATCATTTTTGCTCTTCAACCAGAGATAGCAGTACCTCCCTCACACTAGAGCAAAAAGTAATATTGCAAGCGCCTTATTATTCTTACAGGCATCAGAGTAAATTCTTATAGGCATGAGGATAATAGCATCTTTGTTCCTAGGTTCTTACAAATGCAGCCCAGCCCAATAGGTTTATTTCAGTTCACTATTATCATCCACCTCAAGAGTGTCATCAAAAAATTGACTTTCTACCAGGAAACACATTATTTATGGACTACAGTAGCTCGGTGTGGACCCTTAGAAGGAGGGAGAAGATCGGGCTCTGAACCCAACATCCTTCCTTTCTAAAATTGTGGATTCATAAAAGGCTTATAGAAACCATTCAGAAGGGGACCAAAGAGATCAGGAGCATAGGAGCTTTCTAGAAACAGACCGCAGATGCGGTTTTTAGAAGGGTCTAGAAAGAATGTTATTTGGAGGGAGTGATGGTAGGGTAGTGCAAGCCCAGGGGGATGGAACTTCCAAATGTAACAGAAAAGGAAGCTCTACTCTCAGAAGTCAAAAACCAGGCCTGGCACCTAGAAAGAAATCATAAAAGAAGGGGATAAAAGGAGACAATAAACTGGTAGAAAGAGGCCAGTGGTCAGCCAGAAACAGGAAAATAAGGACAGATAATTAGTTTTGTTGGGAGGAAAGTTAAAAAGTTGGTGACAAAATTCATAGTGACTGAACACGGAATGAAGGTCGATACATAACTTTAATTATATCATTCTGTTATTTGTTACACTATTATTACCATCCTTTTTATTTACTAACTGAATAATGAGAAAGAGAGGTGATATTGATGAAGTTGCAATATTTATCATGGGACCCAACTTTCTTGGAACATGTGTCAGGGAGCATAGATTCACAAAAGGAAATTTTATATTTGTGAGGACAGTATAAGTATTTGGCTTTTATTTATGTCCTCACATGCTACACAAATAGGTTTTCTGTCCAGTGTGCTGGAATTTATGCTGCAGAGTCTTATTACAATATTATAAATTGAACTATATATGAATTTTCCTTTGGAAATACCATTATTTTTCCTGAATGCTCACCCCAGCCAGGCACTTTAAAACCTTTGAGTCTAAAAGGTGGTGTCTGAATTAATTATGTGTTTGTTTGGAAAGAAATATTTGCTGACTGGTGTGGATTGGAATAATGATTATTAAGGAATCTAATTCATTTGACAAATCACGGATTGCCAGAGTAACAAGATTCTCAAAGTAGGAAACAAAATGTCTCCTTTTCCAGGTCTGCCTGGTGGCTGACACCTAGTGTCCGTGTTTCATCTTCAGGGACAGGGCACAGAGTCGGTCTCTCTGGGCTGACAAGTTCAGGAATTCTAGAATCTGCTCCCTGTCCTTCTTTAGGCACTAAATATGCCTTCTGTATACAGTATCTGCTTGCTTCCAGCTCCCCTGTGGCCCTCCAGAGCCTTCAGGAGTGGAATATGTCATCTCTGACCACCAGTTAGAGGTTTTCTTGGTTCTTTTTCTGCATAGAGTGACCTTTCCAAGCCCTCTCTTCCCACCTAAATCTCATTCATTATTCCACGCCCAAAGCCCATCTCTGTCTCGGTCTCCTCAACTCAAAAGACCTGCTGTAAATTCTGTCTCCAATGTCCAGCTCAGGTGTCTGGATGAGCAAAAGCCAGTGTTTTGAGATGGTGAAGAGTGTGGATTCTGCCCAGGCTCAAATCCTGGCTCTAAGGCTAGGCACAGTGGCTCATGCCTGTAATACTAGCACTCTGAGAGATCGAGGCAGATGGATTGCTTGAGCTCAGGAGTTCCAAGACCAGCCTGAGCAAGAGTGAAAATAGATAGCTGGGCACTGTGGCTGGTGCCTGTAGTCCCAACTACTTGGGAGGCTGAGTCAAGAGATTCACTTGAGCCCAAGAGTTTGAGGTTGCAACGGGTTAGGATGCCATAGTACTCTACTGAGGGTGACAAAGTGCAACTCTATCCAAAAATAAAAAAATAAAAAATCCTGGCTCAACCCTGGATGAGACACCTCACCTCCACACCTCAGTTTCCTTGTTAATAAAATGGTGATGAAAGTGCTTACTTACTCATAAAGTTTGTATGAGGAGAGAGTTAGTTACTATTTGTAAAGGGCCTAGATCGTGCCTACCAGACAAGACGTGCTGTGTTAAATCAAATGAAATCCAGACAGTGTAGCTGTTTGGTACTGAGGATGTGATTGGTTAGGTTCTGGGTTGTATTTGATCTTCTGGTCTGGACTTGAAGCTGCTTAGCAGCCGGCCGGCCTCTGCCTCTGTGACCAAGTCCCTCTACCCGGGCACTGCTCTGTGGTGAAGTGGCAGTCAGAGAGGGAGGGTCGGAGGGGAGCAGAGACCTGCCCGCAGGTGCCCTCCATCCCAGGACAGAGTGCTCCAGAGCACACAGGGCCTCCAGAAGACCAACCGACATTGTCCTTTCAGTGTCCCAGACAGCATGACCCCATCAGGGAAGGACCCTAGAAGAAAATGGGAAAGAAAGCCTCAGTCTGCAGAAGAGGCAAGATCAGCTTTTCCTTTTGGAGCGAGTTTGCCCATTCTCACCCAGGGCTGCCTTGGTTTAAATGTATTCCCTGGCCCTGCAGAGACACACTCTGAGGGTGACCGCAGGCAGATCAGAAGTGGGAATTCATCTCTATTTTCTTCTGGGTGTCCACTGTGCTCAGTGTCTACTAATAGAACTTCAAGTGCAGTTCCTCATTGGTTACAAATCTGTCTCCTGCACCCAGTTTTGAAGCCTTGATTGCCTCACTAAATTGCTGAATTTGACACTTGGTGTGGTCCACTCACTGAGTACCTGCTCGGTAACACACAAAAGCTTGTAACTCAGTCGTTCTCAAGAAGCTTGACATCAGGCCAAGTGACAATTAAATAATAATAAACTCAAGCTGTAGTTAATTAGCAGCATGCGGCAGGACAGTATATAGGAGTCTGGGGGGAGTGAACGTCTTCCCTAGACTTCTTGTGGGCTGCAGTGACCCAGAGAAGGGCTCCTGGCAGAGCTAACATCCTTGTGTTTAGAGTTGAAAAATAAACAACCCATAATTTGGCTTTATTTGAAAACGTCACAGTTGCCCAGATGGAAAGAAGCCAAGCCCAAACGAAATCTGCGTATAATTCAACCTTAGGTGTACTACAGGCAGAACTGCCCCCTGCATTTGAAGGTGTGCATTTTGTACATCTAATTTTCTATGTCTAATGTGCAAGCTTATCAAGAGGTACCAAAGTACAGATTTTAAAAATGCACGAGCCTCCTAGGGGGCCGTTGTCTCTCCATCTCCTGTATCCTGTCCACTGCACTGTCACTAGGGTCACCTTCCTAACTCACACATGTGCTGCTGTAATTGTCTAGTTTGAGGATCCTTGATGATACCTCATTGTCCAAGATCCTTGATGATACCTCACTGTCCATTCGTACAGTTCTGCTCAGACCCTGTGATATTCCTCCTCATCAGGCCTTCGCCTTCCTGTCCAGCCTCATCTTCTGTCCTATCCTCTATGTTTTAGACACACTTGACATTTTACCTGGCCCCAAACAAGCCAGATTTATTCTGTGCTCTTCTTCCTGCTGTTCATTGATTTCTCTCCCTTGTAGCCTTAGTGAAGACCAGTTCACCCTTCAACTCAGCTCGAACATCCCTTCTCTGGGAAGCCGTGTACCCAGACCACAGTTCCACCATAGCACCTGCTACTACATGGCCATCTTCTGCTTATCTGCTTGTTCATGGAAGCTAACTTCCTGAGGACTGTCCTGTCCCTGAGTCATACCTTTGTAACTCCAGTGCCTGGTCCCTGGTACGTCCCACATTACTGGCTGTGAGGGTGGAGAGAAGGAAAGATGGATACGTGGATGGGAGGGAGGAAGGGAGGAGGCAAGGAGAAAGAGGTGAAAGGTGGAAGAAAGGAATGAATGAATTCATTTGAGAGACTTAAAGTATTCTTGATGCAGGCACTTTTGTTCCATCTTCCCAATGCCTAAAGATGTCACATGCTTTTTCTGAACATGGGCACATAGTAAGTAGACTCTTAGTAAATATTTGCAGATTGACATATGTTTGTGAAAAATGTGCTTTACAAATTCTGGGGTTGGAAAAAAATTCTGGGGTTGTAAATACACAGGTTGATACTGCTTATAAATTAAAGATTTTTTTTTTAAATAGTCCATTTGCTGGGTCATTGGTGTTGGAAACAGTCTGCCTATATCAGATATTAGTTGCCCCTATTTCTCCTTCCTTCCTTCCTTCCTTCCTTCCTTCCTTCCTTCCTTCCTTCCTTCCTTCCTTCCTTCCTTCCTTCCTCTCTCCCTCCCTTCCCTTCCCTTCCCTTCTCTCTCTCTCTCTCTCTCTCTCTCTCTCTCTCTCTCTTTTTTAATAAGCTACTTAGGAGAAACTTAAAGGCAGGTGGTGACCAGCGGGGAACTCCATCTCACTTGTGAGCCTGCTTTTTGACTTAAAGCTTTAGGCTTTGCAAAGTGGAAATGGCCAAGTCCCTTGGAAAATAGAAGATGCACATAACATGAGAAAAATCAAGACTTTTGTTTCCTCTTGAATTTGAAAAGCAGTTGCCACTGAATTCATTGTTTTCTTTTATCACCATATTGATGTTTACATTTTGTAACTATGGTAATGGAACAGTCCCATGGTGAGGGATGAGAGGTCCTTCTTTCCCGCCAAACAAAGGGACCCTGCGGATGACAATGGCCTACGTCAGCTACCTGTACTGATTTTTCTGAAGCTACAAATTTAGCTCACAAAGCAAAGCTAGCAAGGAAATTCTGGATGGGGTTCCCAGGCGAGGATTGTAACGAGCATAGAATCAACCAGCATTCATCTTGCCCTTTAATGATCTATGCATGGTAATCTAACATTGCATTTTTTTCCCTTCTTCTGTCCTTGGCGGAAGGCAGCCTGCTGAGCTCCTGCTAGCTCAGGCTTCCTGATAAATGTCAAGCCATCTTTTGGAACTGGCACGTAGTTAGACAGCTAAGAAGTCACATATTTTCTCCAAGTCATCTTCTTTCCCAAGGATATGGCTCCATGTTGAGGATAAAGCCCAGTACACATGTGGCACCAGGCACAGAACAAACGCTATTAACCCGGAGGAAAGCTAACATTTCTACAGGCTGCCGCAGCGCTGGCATTTTATTTGCTTCCCCTGGGGCCTGACTGTATCCTGCCTCTTCCCAGTGATGTGCTCAGGTGAAGCTTAAATGCCGTGTGCAGGGGTTCTAACAGGTTGCGGAAGAAAGAGGCCCCTGTACCGGCTGTGCCTGAGTGAGATTTCATTTTGAGTCCTAGGATGGAGGGAGCCAGGACCGTGCACCTGCTGCCTGAAATTGATTAGGACAGGGCGTTTACAGGCAGGCTCCAAGGCTGGGCCTTTCTCATCAGTTATGCGGAATGGTCGTGCACATCTTTTGGAAAAAAATCCAATAAATCCGTAGCTCACTGAGAACCATTCTATAGTATATTTTGCTTTCAACGTTGAGAGAGAAAAATCATGGTTTAAGGCTTATTAAAATGTTACCCATATAGATAGTTTTTAAAGATAATTTATATTAGCACTGGCGCATAACCTTTTAAATTAATAATTCAGAACTGTGACTGGAGGTTTCAGTAATCTCTGGTAGTATATTATCTGACTGTTCCACTGAGAAATTAGCACTTATGGACGAAGGTATAAAATTGAAAAATCTAACCCATTTGGTGGTCTGTGCTCAGCTATGAGAGCCTTCTTAAATGAAAACCTATTAGTCTGAGAATTCTGATTTCTAGACTCAAATCTGTTTTAGGTCATTATGGAGTTTTAGAAAGAAAGGCCTCTGTTGCCTAACAACACGTTGAAGTCTTAAAAGTAGGCAGGCTATTGATTTTTAGCAAGAGTTTTACTGCCCCAGACACTGAAGAATGATTCTCATGGCTGAAATTTATAGATTATTAAGGAGAAGAATGCAGGGAAAAGACTAGTTGGAAGATTCACAAATATAGCTCATTTTGTTCGTTAGAATCCATTTAGCTTTCTTTTCTCAAATATAGATATATCAGACTCTGAAAAGTGCTTCTTGGTTATACGGTAAATTTAAATAGATGAAAATTATACTGGAATCATATTTTACCTTACAAGGACACTATCACTTTTAGGAGGTTTGCAAAGAAAGGAAAAAAGCATTTTTTTTTTTTTTTTTTTGAGCAAAGCCTAATTTGTCAAAAACATCAGGGTTGGCAGACCTGGCCACTGACTGGCATTATTTTTTAACCTGGAGTGTGGGTGGTAGAGGAACAATTCAGCCCGACTAGACAGACATATTACAGAAAACTTTCTCTAGTTCAGGTTGGTATTTAATGCAATGTTCTGTTTTGTTTTAAATCAGGTTCTGTGCTTCAGACTAGTCATGGGGAGGCTTTCTAAATCCCTGGGGAGTTATAGTATATTTTGTGTCCTTCAGAAGGAATGTGTGGAGTTGTTGGAAAGGCATTTCTGTGAAAGCAGTAGATACACTCTCCCTTACATATGGGTTAAAATATAAAATGTGCCTATGCCAGAGGCTGCGGAACATAGAACAAACTACTGAGCTGGGAAGATTAGAAGGGGCGTCTCAGCTCATCACTCATATGTGCGTCATTGACACCTTGAACTTCATGGTCTTCATTCATGGCATGGCAATCCTAATAGCCACTACGCCTCTGTCAACACATTGTCAGGACTGTGGTCCAGCTCTTCTGCTCCCAGTAAGTAGGAGTCTTCAGAATCTCAGAGACCATGCAAGAGGGCATGTGAGAGATTGCAGATAGCCCGGGCTCTGCCACGGGGAAGAGCACCACCCCCCAGCACTGTCAGGTGAGGACGAGGTGGGGTCAGCTATGTGGAAGTGCTTTTAAACATGGACAGATGAAAGAAACTGGACTTCTAACAATTTTCAACTTAAAAAATAAATCCTTGTGTTCAATCCCAGATACGTAGAATATATTCCACAAATGTTTATTTTGTGAGCAGCGGGGTATATATCCAAATTAGAACTGGCTCCTTCCAAGTGAACCTCTGAAAGGTGCTGCTCAAAGCCCACGATGGATGATGGCTTCCTACCGGTTTTATATCCCCACACCTCTGGTGTCTGCTGCAGCTTCTCAGGGGGCTCTTGGCCTTAGACACGCTGTTTCTTCGATGATGCTCCCAAGTGCGAATCTGAGCTCCAGCCTGTGAAATCGGGGTGTTTAAACTGTCAGGCAGTGACCACCCAACCCTGCTGGGATAAAGTCCCATGCCTTGGCCTGGACAGACATCCCTCTATTTTCTGACTCCCGAGGTCTCTCTAGCCTTCTCTCACACGACCTGCCCTCTAGCCCAGCTGGAGCTACTTGAATTGTCCACAAGCGCCAGGACAGCCCCCTTGGCCTCTCAATTTCCCACCTGCTTTCTGTTGGCCTGGCGCACACTCTCTGTTCCCCAACCCTTTTTCCTTTAGGAAAGGACTCAAGTGTTATTTCCTGTTGGAAGCCTGTGAATCCCTCTTCCGGTGAGTCTGCAGTCCTCCTCTCCACTGACAGCCTTAGTCGCCCTGGACTGTTGTTTTGGTCTCCACACCAGCCTTCCTTCGTGGACTTTCAACATGCTGGCGGTTGGGTTGCTGGGTCCTCGCTTCTTCCAGATACCACCTCCTGGGGGAACAGATCAGAGGCTCTCCGGGGATATTGGCCGAGTATTTGGTTGGATGGATGACGGGTGGGTTTATGTGAGCTCCCGTGTCTTACTATGTAACGTCTGGTGTGGCGATTGTCACGGGAGAATACATGGCACAGGGTTCACGGAATCCAGTCTCTTAAGATCCGTGAGTAATCTCAGCTCAGCAAAGCTCGGAAGGCTTTGTAAAATGCCAGAA
The DNA here is from genome assembly GCA_963573935.1 of Arctocebus calabarensis. Taxonomy (NCBI): domain Eukaryota; kingdom Metazoa; phylum Chordata; class Mammalia; order Primates; family Lorisidae; genus Arctocebus; species Arctocebus calabarensis. The sequence continues at coordinate 22,078 of CAUYON010130739.1, read as the reverse complement.
TCAGGAACGTTTAACCTGGCTTTGTCTTCCAAAGAGTTCTCAGAGCTGAGGGTAGACAAAGCCCCAGGGCTTGAAGTGTGTCCTCAGCCAAGTACAAAATGGGGCTGCTGGGCCTCAAATGTGTAAGAGTAGGGCAGAAGAACCTGCTAAACTGACTGCACCTGGGTTAACCAAAGCTTTTTCTGCTCTGCCGTCCTCTGCGGACACCAGACTGACCCCGGCACGGTGCTGAGGACTCTCCTCTTTAATTGTAAGCAGGAGTGAGTCAGTAGGTAGGAGTCTTCAGAACCTCAGAGACCAGGCGAGAGGGGCTGTGAAACTGACCAATCCTTGGTCGGAGCAGCAGGAGAATTCGGGGAAAGCCACTGCCAAGCTGGGCGGGTGGCTCCACAGCTGCCACCAGTCACCGTCATTCCAGCTGTGTGTGTGCTGTTTCAGGAAGCCTAATGAATCTGCTGATTTAATTACAGTAAATTACTTAATCAGAGAAATTTTTATGCTCCAAATTATTACTTTAATAAACCAGAGAGAATAAAGAAAAATTTCTTGAATATCTTTGCCAAATCAGTCTAGGCATCCATTTTCAATTTCACATCTAATAGCAGAGGAGATTGAAATAGATGTTATTACAGATTTTTACAAGGCAAAATATATTTAAGCAGGATCAGAAGGTTAATTAAAATTATAGCTGGGTCTTGTCACTACCCGGCCACTCTTTTTCTTCAGCACAGTTGCTCCGAGTTTCGCGTATACTTGATAAGAACGCTTAAAATGGAATCCTCATTTAAAGCGGCATTGTACTCAGTATTATTTCTGAACCTGATATCATGTACCTACATTGGAAATAAATGTATAATTAACCCCTTTTCATGATAAATTAGCATTCATTTTCCTAGGATTAGTAGGAAATAGCATAATACAAGGCAGGGTGTGCTTTCATTCTAACAGTCCCATGGGACCCCTAACACTCTTAAAGGATTAGTAAAGCCTGCGATTCATTGTGTGTCTACGTACATGAAATAGGATGCAGTTTCTGACTGTCAGCGAGAGGTTTTCCTAATTGACAGCTTTTACAAGTAAACATAGAAAGATTAGCCTGCGAATACTGTGAGGGTGACTTGGGAGACCTGGCTGGGGTGCGTTGGCAGAAGGAAGTGTCCGGTGAATACTGAAAATTGCAAATGAGTTCTTCCAGGATTTTTAGACATAAGGTTACAGCAGCTGTTGAAATCGAGGCCCCCTAGAGAACAGATAAGCTTTCAGGAGAAGTTCTTTGTCTGCTGCCTTCTCGTCTAAACTCCTGGGGTTTTCTTTCTTATCTGAACCCACTTTCATGAACTGATAGGTTTAAATTTACATAAACAGTATAGTTTGTTTTATTTGATTTATTAAGATCAGGTGGAAAAAGCAGGGGCCTAATTGGAGAACAGAATTCTGAGCCTCCTTGAGTCTTTAACTCAAAATTCCCAGTGCCTTAATGAATATGAATACAATTCCAGCAAAAGTTATGGGGTAAGGTAGCCTGCATTTAAAATGTTTAAAGAGGGAAGCGTGCACAAAGAGACTTGCGTTATTGCACTCAAATAGGGCGTGGGTTTCCTTCGCTCAGTACAAAAGACAGGAATTCAGAAAAGCAAATGAAGCCCCATCTTTTGAGTAGGTATGTTACCCAGGTCTTACGCCAGCTATTTTATGTGAGAAAATAAAACTTGAAAGTAACAAGTGAGACATTTCTGAGGTAGGTAACCCAGAGAGCGGGTAGGGTGACCCTCTCCTTTTCTTTTTTAATGCCACATGCGTGGTAGGTGCTAAAAAAAAGTTCAGGACTGTCCTTGGATTTGTCCTTTTAGTGGAATCCTTATGAGTGGATCAGTGGTGACTCTTTCCCTGCCCTAAACTTCCATTGAACTCATTCGAAGTTTTAGATTGGCAGATACAATGATTGTTGTTGGTGGGAGATTTTTAGTTCATGGTTTAAAGTCTAGGAACAAGGAGAGACTCAATTATGCCTGTCAAGTCAGAGAATATTGATGATCTCAGGGACACTGGATGATATTGTCAGGTTCTGGTCCTATCAGGATGGTGGCTCTGCCTTGGGAAGTGACCCTCGAGTTCCATGTCCTTGACTTGGAGGCAGCACTCAAGGTGGCCAGGACAAGCAGTGGAAGGTGCCTGAGGGGATGGGGCCTGGCCCACCATCATTGCCACAGTGAGAGACCACCGCTCAGGTATGCTTAACTGCCGCATCTGGAACCTATGTCTAAGTGTCACTGAGGGGCTTGTTTTCAAAGGGAAGCAATTGAATTGTTCTGTAGTACTGAGAAGTTGTTTGCATAGCAGAGTCATTGTGGGTTTTATAATTGAGAGAAAATCTGGTAAACATGTCATCTGCATGCTGGAGGTGGATGGCTTCAAGAAAACAGTTGGATCAAATAACAGTGATGATGAATAAAACAGCCCTAGCAGTAGCCAATCCACATGAAAGACTCAGAGCCTCACACCCTGGACCCACTGTGGGAAGGGAAGGTCTCTGGGAACCTTAAAAGAATTCCTTGCTCAGCTTTCAGGCAGATCCCTGCTCCCTCCCCACTGGCATAATTCACCAGAGGGGCCCTGAGTTTTTACTTCTACAGACAGCACCCATGTCCTCCCTGGAGGCCTGACGAGCAGGTGGAGCGAGGTGGGGCCCACAGCGTGACTCCACATCAGGTCAGCATTTGCAGGAAGAAATAGCTGACCCAGGAGGATGCCGGGCCAGGGCACCCACTGTGGGAACTTGTTACACATGCTCTGAAAACATGTGTTTTGCCCACATGGAAAAGTTCAGGAGCTGTTTTTCCCCTGCTTCTACTCAGTCTTACTTTGAAACGTCTCTTGATGGTAACACGGTGGTGGGGCATTGGAACCAAGTCCCAGCAGAGCAGGGGTTCCTGCTTTGTCTAGTTCCCTGCTAGAACAGTGCCTTGTCCTCAGTAGGCCCCCAGTAAATAACTGTTGAAGGACAATCACAGTTGTCTGTCTGATCTAAAAATGATCTTCAATGGTTTTGAACCATTGACTCCTAACAGTTTAAGAATTTCAAGAATCTGGACTGAAGTTTGCTGTTGATATGACGGTTAGCTCTCACGTGTATTTCATGGACGTGGTTATATGAGGGTCAGGCGTCGTAAGCGGCATTCCCCTGATCATGGCCTGGTCACTTGAATTGCTTGGCAAAAATGCCAATTTTAGGGGATCAGCCCTAGAACCACTTCTTGAAGTTATCTGGGGGTGGAACCTGGGATTCTCCATTTTAAACTCAGACTCTCTAGACGGTTGTGCACAGTTAACTGTCTGTGGTCTTAGGGTTGTACCAAATAAGAGTGTAATGAAGAAAGTGGGAAGGAAAACAGTGACTTTGGTTACAACTAAGTTTGAAGATGAACTCATTTGGCATTCTTCAGATGTTACACACCAAACACTGGGCCAAATCCACAGGGATTTTAAGAGGATTGAGACAGTTTTCTCCTGCCATAAGCTTAGCATCTGGCCAGGGAAAGATAGGGATAACCATTAAGGAGAAAGAAAGAGGGTTGTTCCAGATTAGGTGTTAGAGTTGTTCAGAGAAGAAAAATTAGGGAAGGCCTAATGGAGCTGGACCCCTAAGGATGGTGGGAAGGGCAAGTTCAAGTCCTAGGAATTCCTTGGCCAAAGTATTGCAATGGGAAAGATTTGAGGGGCAGTTGGCAAGTTAGGAATACCCTAAAAGTTTCATGACAGGGAGGAAATGTCTTCTGCTTTTTAAAGGTTTAAGAAAATAGGGCTTGAGAAGACACAATTTGATTTGAGGTCAAGAAGATTGTTGGGATCCTTCAAGGAAGGAAATTCTGTGGTAGCTTTTGGCCAAGCTCAGTTTAAGGAATGGGAGGATCTGGTGGGCAAGAAAGGAGACTGCGGTGTGGGGTAGGCTCCCTCGCTCTCTGGGGTGTGGTTGTGGGGAGTCTGCAGCCAGATGGCATCTGTGGGAGATAAGGGGAGGGGTTTGGGGGAAAGGGATCTGAATATGTTTATTCTCAGAGGAGGGATTTGTGAAGAGAAAGATTTATCAAAGATGCCAGAGAGAAGTCACGTGGTCCCACAGAACAGTTACGGATTCAGAAATAATGTGGTGGATTTAAATGGCCATGAGGCCAGGAGATCTTTTTCTCTCTCCCCTCCTCCCTCTGTCTCTCTTTCTCTCTCTCCTTGAGAGAGAAAGAGAATGTGTATGAGAGTGTCTCTCTTTCATGAATGTATGTGTGTGTGAGAGACAGAGAGGCCCAGACAAAACAATTGGAAACCTCAGAAGTACATAGTGAGGGGAGGAGCTTCTTGAGCTGGGAGGGTAATCACAGTCCTCCATACTTACTCTGGTTCAGGTGATTTCAAGGACCAAGGAAAAGGCTGTTTATGGCCAATGTTGAATAGCTGATTTGAATTACCACCTGAGAGAGCAGAAAGTACAATTTTGTGTTATAGCCTATAGTTTTGAGTTATAGCCTGGCCTTGAAATTGAGTACAAGTTTATCTCTTGGGACAGCCTCAGTGTTCTAAGGAGAGAAATGGACCTAACATTTCCAACATACTAAAGTGGCTTCTTATTGTCCACAATAGGACGAGGATAGTTGAGAGGCAGAGGCGAAATACCGCCGCTGAGATGTACCGCTATTTTGAGCAGTCCCAGGATGTATGTGAGGACCAGGACATGCTGAAGACAGAACGAGATCCTTAAGGTCGAATAAACCGAGACTCTGGTTTATTCAAAATTCACCTCAGACTCAGAGATTTCAGGACCGAAAGCTCTTAGACACTCTTGTGTTTCCAGTGAATACGAAATCTGCAGGATAGTTCAAAACTCAATAACACATTATTAAGAACTGTCTGTCCCTTGCCAGGTGCAATGAGAAAGCACAATATTGGAAAGGAATACTGGTTACTTGCTTAAAAAGAACAATAGTTTTTATGAGAAACTTATAAAAATCATATAAATGGTTTCATGAGTGACAGACAAAATGCCCAAGGTAATTTTAAATGACCTTTACAAGCGGGAGAAAAAAATGACGCGGCTGGTTTCAGAGGGATGGGAGGATCCCATCGGGCTTTTAAACTGTACTACAGGCAACACGGTGTTTCTGCTGTTTTAAAGTGAAGACCTTATTTTTCAAGTGCAAATCGTATGCGACTTTAATAGTATGAATTCTGCCAAGTGGTCCATAGAATAAATTTGCACACAGTTTAACATAACACGAGTACATTAAATAGGATCTGGCATTAAAAGACCCAACACCAAATGGGAATCTGAAAATAAATGCCCATGTTCTCCCCAGAAGACCATTCACCCCGAGGCCTCGGGCATTAATTTAACTGAATGAGGAAGCCACTGGGGCAGCTGTCGGGAGCTTATTTGATTTGTGAATAAACAATGCCTTCATTTTAAATGCTGTTCACTCTTACCCAAACCGAAGCAAGACCGAGAGCACAAGAGACTAATTGGTTACACAAAAACTACTGAAAAACAAAACAATCGGAGATTTTTGGAGTCAGTGTTGGTTTTTTTGTTTTGTTTTGGCTTTTGTTTTTTGTTTTGTTAAGGAAAATGCAGGATTCAGGAGGCACTGCTAACTTTCAGGGGCAGTGAATACTGGAAACCTTAGGATGTGGTTGGTTATGAATCCCTGCAGGGCATTCAGGCCTCCGGTAAGGAGTGGGGATAGGGAGGCCATCCTGTAGAGTCTCATCTGTGGGCTTGTCAACTGTGTTAGCCAGCATTCCATCTGCGACAGACAGAGCCGTGTGACAGGGAGAAGGGTCTGGAGAGTGGCCGTCTTTTGTTGATCCCCTCAGGGGTCTTCCTGACCTAGTGCTTTTCAGGAGTGAGAATGGCATCAGCTCAAAAGAGGCAGCGAGGGGTTCATTGATGGAGCGTCTACAGCAAGGGCTTGTTGACACCGCACACGGTCTGGTGGCCTTCTTCATCCGACATACCCCTCCCTGTGGCTGGGTGCTGGGAGAGAGAGATTGAACTCAGGGACACAGTCCCTTGGAAGTTCTGCAAGTTAGAATACCTGAATGAGGAGAGCAACGAGGAGGAAGTCTGTGCTAGCCTGGCCCATCCAGACTCCTCTCCCTCCACGCTCATGACCTTCCCATGCTCATTCACTCTGGGAAGTGATGCTGAAGAACTAGGGCAACCAATGGGGGCTGCACTGTGGTTCTGCGGCCCTGCTGCAGGCCATCTGTGCTGGGAATGGGTGAGGCACTGTCACCCAGGGACCAGGAGGCCTTGTGGGAAAGGCCGCACATGTTTCCAATGAGCGAGTTGTATTTATTCATGAATTCATGTGAATTTCAAGATGCTGCTTAGAGTTTGCACTTAGCAACTGACACCCCAAAATGAAACGGGCTTGGAGGAACCATAGTGATGCTGGGAATTTGGGTCTGTGGATAAACTGTTTTCCAGCAACATCTTCAATGTGTCGAGAACAAACAGGCTGCCTGTGCTGTGGGGCTGTGCTTGGGCCTCTGGTGTTTTCTCCAGCAAGTGCCTGGCATGTGGGCACTCAGTATGCACAGAGATGGGGAAGAAAATGTTGGCATGAGTGCCCGTGAGTCTTTTGTCTCCCCAAATCCTAGTTGCTAATGGAGCATGGGGTTACCTCTTACCCACAGATTTTTTTATGGTATTTTCTTTCCTAAAGGTCCGGAGAATAGCTAGAGGTGTTTAGTGACCTTCTTTATGAGCAAGTTCCTCTTATGGGTCATTACATTGATTTTCCTCATCTAGGCCTGGGGAGATTAAGAGTGGGGCAGGTGGCCTTTCCCTCATGGACCAGAGGTTACCTGCCAGCAGCAGTATGTGGCATTAAAATGGTCAGCAGCCTTGTGATCGTTAAAATGAATGAGGTAGCAACCTTCCCATCCCGCCACGTGCAGGTGTACGTGAAGACAGACAATGGACAGCCCAAATCTGCCTTTGTGAATTTAGTCATGTTGTTCATTTACCAAAGGGATAACCCTTGCAAGGAAATTTTTTCTAAGTTAAACTTTACTTTTTTCCTTCTCAAATGAGATATAATGTACATACCATGGAATTCATTCTTTAAAATGGTTTTAATATATTCATAAGGTTGTATGAGCATCAGAACCCAGAATCTTTTGTGTGTATTTGTCTTTTACAAAATCTATTTTGTTAGTTGAAATTTTTCAACATTTATTTACTTATTTATGTTTTTGCTGTGAGCACCCCATTAAGAGGCTGAGTATGTGCGTGTGCGTGCATTCGTGTTCTCCAGAGCCTCTGCAGATGAACTTCTTTGGAGTAGACTATGGGCCTGACCCCAGGAGATTGGCAAGAGGAGCCCAAAGCCAGCTTAGGGTGAGAAGTCCTCCCCAGGGTGCTGGTACTGCTCGGAGAGGTTGACAGGGCTGCTCAGCCTCCAGCCATCTCTTGCCCACAAATAACATGGCACTCGGCTGGTAGAGAGAGACACCCCCTGGACTCTGAGACTAGCATCATTTTTCTCTTATAGTTCCTTTTTCTTTTTTCTTTTCTTTCTTTCTTTTTTTTTTTTTTTGAGACAGAGTCTCACTGTGTAGCCCTCAGTAGAGTGCTGTGGCGTCACAGCTCACTGCAACCTCAGACTCTTGGGCTTCAGCGATTCTCTTGCCTCAGCCTCCCAAGTAGCTGGGACTACAGGTGCCCGCCACAATGCCTGGCTATTTTCTTGTTGTTGTTGTCATTGTTGTTTAGCAGGCCCGGGCCGGGTTCAAACCCACCAGCCCCAGTGCATGTGGCTGGCGCCCTAATCACTGAGCCATGGGCACTGAGCCTTGTAGCTCCTTTCTGATGTGGTCTTCTTACTCCCTAGGCTGGGCCCTGGTTCTTCTCTGGCTTGACTGGTGGCTCTTGCTTAGATCCATGGTATGGGCCAAACCACACCTGTCTAGGTTGATTCCAGGTCCAGATCTTGCTAGTAACCCAGTCCTGGTGCCTTTTAGATTCTGGGAGAGCTGATGAAACATGATGTGGTCAGTAGCTGAGATGATCCCAGAAAACAAAGTCAAGAAAAAATAATACTTCTCAAAATACTTGAGCTTGAAAAAAGAGCTGCTCCACAGAAAGCAATCTGGATTGTTTATCTCGTTTAAGACTCCTTATCCAGGGAGTTATTATCTGAGGTTGGGGCCTAACATAATTCTAAATATTTTAAATGGCCCTAAATTCTTAGTGTTCAGGGACAAGTGACCCATGTGCAGATCGGCCTACACTGTTTTTTTTTTTGGTGCAAATAAAATTTTCCAAGTTTACATAGGATGTACACTTTCATAGCAAAGTTGTCATTAGCTTCCTTCCCCATGCTATTTATTACACAAATGCTGCTGTTTCCAAAGTGGTTCTTGTAGGACATGGTGAGACTTATCATAGATGAGAATCTGTATGTGTGGGGTTAGAAAGTGAGCGTCTCCGGAGAACATAGCACATCCCCAGGGCAGAAGCACTGGAGCTGCAGACCGTGAGATCACACTGAGAAAACCTGGCGTTCCAGGGGATTGTAGATTGAGACTGTCTCCTGGTTGAAACTTTCCCAGGCTGTTGTTAATCTTCTTCCTCCTCTCCTCCAGCCAATTGTCTCTCAGATAAAGCAGAGCACCAGGGCTCCCCTCTTCTCTCCCAGTTGGTCTCTTGGTTCTCTTTTCCAGCCCTGAGTTCTGTGGTCCAGGTTTCCAGGTCAGGACCCACCTGGTCTCTCTGGCTACAAGAGCCATGTTGCCTAGAGTTCTCCTGAGCAGGAGCGTCCTGGTTCTATTCTTGCATGGATTTCCTTTGAGGAGTGCAGCAGTAAATTAAGATCTTGTAACCAAACAATTAATAATTCATCATGGTTACTGATAAGTGCCCTCCTTTCTAAGTAGTTCAGGAACCCACACTACCTTGTGTGGAATTGAATGTGGCATGTGAGTGGATGTCCACAGCTATTCATGGCTGTGTGCCTGGTGGTCCCCGCCACTTGGGGGTTGTCTAAATGCATGATTTGTTAAAGGCAATACATCCTTCTGTGAAACCTATATTGCCCATTAATTGGTCATTGATCTCCAAGCCATTTAGGACAGTTATTCTTACAGATAATTGTATGCCTTTGTCATGTTGTGTAACACTGGATCTTAGTTTATTGCTTGTGGATTATGGTTTCATCCCAGGCACTTGAATGATGTCTAATGATTTCTTACTGACAGTCATTTAGCAAATATTCCTTGAGCATCTTCTGTGAGTGAGATGAAATACCAAGGACGAGAAAACACAGGGAGGGATAAGTGATGTTTGCTGCCTTCGGGACATTTTCTGACTGATTGCAGAAATGAGACTTATACCCAAATAACTATTACGGGAAAGTGCTCAGCACCCTTATTCCCCTTATTCTGTTGTGTTGGCAGGAATGTAAAATGACATCAGTTTTGGAGGGGAATTTGACTATATTCTTTTAAAGTTAAAAAGACCTTTCTTTTGACTCTGTATCCCCTTTCTAGAAATCGAATGTACAGAAATGTGGTACATAAACATATAAATTCCACAATATTTCCTGGAACATGATTAGTAACAACTCATGATAAAAACCAAAAGACAAAATCCAAAAGCCTTTCATATCCAGAAATAGGGGACTGGGGATAAATGACAGTTCTTACAATGGATTAGCATGAAGCTGATCTCATGAATCAGTTTCATGTGTTGGCCAAGAAAAATGTCCCTGAGGTATTGGCTAGTGAAAAAAGGAAATTTCACATGATTCTGTTTTTGTAAAGAAAAGAAATTCTACATATAGGCAGTTCATATGGGTTGAACATAGGAGATAGTCTCAATATGGGTTGCGAACGAGATAGGTTCTACAGGTTTTCATACATGAGCTGGAACAGTTGCATTTACGCGTTACCCGTTATAACCCCCATTCCTAAGTGTGCATCGTGTCAGTCAGATATGTGTAACTTGGGGATTTAGTTTAATAGCCTCCATTCATAAGTGTGAGTTGTATGAAAGTCGGATGTTTGTAACTCCAGAGCTGCCTGTAAATGAGAATCTTTATGGCTGAGTTATCAGTGGAAGGTGGGATTGATTACCATTTTATATGATTGATGAGCCATGGGATTACAGGTGGTCTTTACTTTTTGTTTTCTAAATTGACCTAAGAGCAGCTGAGGGGTGTGGGAGAGGATGGAGGGTGTGCTGTTCCTTTGATCCTCTGCGTGGATCACCTGTGGTCACCTGTGGTCACCTGTGGCCTATGTGTCACTGGGCCTCATGGTCACAGGGCAGGCTTTCTGCCTCGGCTTACCTGCAGCCCCCGGCTTTCACTTATTTGTCTGTGGAGGGGTGAGAACCAGGAAAAAGTGGGGCAAAGTGCATTTCTGGTCAGACCTCAAGACCCACAGCCAGACTCAGGGCCGAGGAAATGCTGAGCTTAATACTCTGAAATGAGCAGCTTCTCGTGGGGCAGGTTCCCCGACACCACGCTCTGTGTGTGGGTGTACAGCGCTCTGTGTATAGCAGTTCCCCTGTCCTGTGGCGTAGTCCATGAAGTCAGGATGGGGACCCCGCACAGTGCACAGGGCTGGTCTGTGTGGGGTAGGAGGTGGGTGGGACGGGAATGACCCGGGCCAGGCTGAGGTCCTGGATTCTCTGCCCTCCTCAGGGTTCTCCCAAGCAGCCCTGATTTAAGCGACTATGAAGTCATGTTGGAAAGTGGTTTGTTTTTCCTCTGCCCCATGGGTCCCTGCTCATTTGCCTGCAGTGATTGGTTGTGGCCTATGGTTGAATACAGCCGGGACACATGCTGGCGTTTTTATGTGGCTACGTCACACCTAGACCCCTTAGAGTGTGACAGTGAAACATTTCATTCAGGAGCAAAACCTTTGCTGCAGCGGCTGGGAAGCCCCTGTGTTTGGGGACAAGGGACCCAGGGTGTGTGCGGTGCTGGGAGGACCGAGGGCTCCGCTCACAGGGCCTAGACTGTGCCCTGGTGTCAAGGCGTCGTCACTGACCTTTGCACCAGGGCTGCCCCCTGTGTGCTGGGCTCTGGCCTCCTGGTTATTTTGCTCTCTCTGGGTGCATCTTGCAGTGGGGAGATTCTCACTCAGCGTCTGGCTGAGCAGTGACTGGACACTGCTGTGCACAGGCTGGCCCCATCCTCCTGCTTTTTCTCCAGAATAGTGGTGTTCCTTCCCTGGGGCTGACCTTCCCCCTCCTCCTGCCTTACCGCCAGAGGCCCGAGAGGTAACTTTGACTCACATAGAGCAACCTCCTTGGGTCTGCAGAGCTGTCTCATAAATAAAATAGAGAGAAAGCCACCTTCTTCCCCCAGCTCCTAAAGGATTTACCTGAATCATTCATTCATTCCCTCATTCATTCAACAAATCCCTTTTGAGCTGGGCACTATGCCCATCCCTGGCCAAACCCCCGTGGAGCTTATGATCTGTTTACGTTATTGTATATTTTCACTTGGCGATCCTGGCAGCCAGTAAGGAAAACCTTTAGTCAGGGGGTAACTCTTACTAAATTGACTTCTGGGACGTATGCTGTTTAATCTTTTCCAAGTCCATCCTACCAACTCTACTGCTAGTAGAGGGAATGTTGCTCTGTATCAATACAGCTCAGACCATGCCCTGATGAAGCTGGAAGAAGAAGCCATATGTCACTAGGACTAGAGATTGGGAGTTACTCAGATATTGGGGACTTTCCTATAAGGAAAGTTTTCTTGCATACCCAGCTTGCAGAGTGTGGAATGAAGGGCTCCTGTGTGCTTGTGTTGCAGTGTTTGTGCAAAGCCCAGAAAGCTATTGGGGTGCGTCCCTTCATTCCCCCTTCACTTCCATCATCATCCCTGAGATTCAGGACTGTGGCGTCCATCCATCCATCCATCCATCCATTTATCAGGCTGTCATGCACTGTACCTGGTGCTGGGACTATGTAGCTCACTGTGGTAGTAATAAGCATGAAACTCCCAGTTTAGCAGGACAGACAGACATGTGATCAGGTAACTGCACCAGGTCCCATTGGCCCTGTAATGATGTTGTGCTCAGGCACAGGCCCCGGTTGGAGGAGAAAGAAGAGGAAGAAGGTGAGGAGGAACCTCATTGGAGGACAGGGCCGGTTAGCCAGGCTAGCCAGGGAATGCTCTTTCTTCAAGGATAATAGGAAATTACCAGGAGGACAAGGAGACACTCCAGGTATAGTCAGAGTATTCGGAGGCAGGAAGCCTGGAATGAGCAGGATTCTGAGGGGCTGGAAGGCTCCAGGTCAGGGGAATCATGGTGCACAAGGTGGGTCACCATGCTGCTGGCGTTTCTGGGCATTGCTGTGCGACTAGTTCAGAAAGGGGTAAATAGTAGTGCATCCAACATTCCTGACATTTGATACCTAGATCTAGCGGCTTTGAGTATCGGGCCTTTAGGAGGAATCCACATCGAGGGCAATTTGACTTCAACTCAGCCAGCAGCATTTCCTCAATAAAATACTTCCAAATGTTCTACCTTCAGACTTCACTGTCCACTCACAAATGATGTCCAGAGAGCCAGTGCCAGAGGAAATGTTTGGATTATCCTTTTCTTTAAATTTTTAATGTTTGAAAGAACCTTTCCATTGAATTCCCACCTTACTCATTCTACCTAGGAGAGCCTTGCAGGTTGCAATTCAGTCCAGTGTTGCCTGGGCATTTGAAGACAGCTCTGCTGCTCAACTCTGCAAAGGAGTTATTCTGCAGTTGGAGTGACTAGTTATAATTAACTGGCCTTGGCAATGTTAAATTTATACATGATGGGGTCACGCCCTTGCAACTCCCTGGGGGAGCAGATAATGAACCCTCCCTCTAGTTTGGAAACACAATGAGTACAACTCACATTAAAGAACAAAAGGGAAACAGTGCAAAGCCTGTAATGAAGTATCATCTCTAATTGGGTTTTCCTTCCACAATAGCACAGATTAAATGCGGAGTATCAACTTAACCTTTTCATTTGCTGCTTTTGTCAGCCAAAAACAGATGGTTAACATGATTTATATTTTTGTTCTTATTGTAGTTCTTTGCCATTTAATTGGAATCAGATTATCAAACTGTTTTGCAAACACTCTAGAATTGAGGTGTTTATTTTATCACCAAATAAAATAAATAAAGAATAAGTGGGGATTGAACCAGAAACATATTGCCTACACGACAGACTTTTTTGCTCTAGTTCTAGTTGTATTCCAGTGTTCAGGCTCCACATGGTCCTTTGCATATAAAAGGTTTGTAAAAGCAAGTGTATGTGCTTTATCCTCTGAATGAAATGTGCAAAATAAAATTCTGGGTAAATTTTTCAGAAAATTGAAGAAAATCCTTTAAACTCATAACTTCATTTGGAATTCCTCCTAACGACCTGTAATTTCCTCCTTTTGAAATGGTCCCATTAACATTAATCAGATTGATGGAGTGATAGATTATTCCCATTCAAAAGCATAGTCTTTTGTTGTCTTTGTAATCTACCATCTAGAATCTCTAACCAAAGCAGTTCAGAAAGCTGTGGCTCCACTCCCTGAGGTTACTAGCTCACGGTTTTGCTTGCTTTGATGTGGAGGTCTATTTTGCTTCCTTTGGTGACTAAAGAGGCCCATTTGTGAGTGGAAATGGTGTCTCCTTCCTTACCTGCCCTGGTTGAGGCTGATTTATCCAGGCCACTCGGGCCTGCATGGGATGGTGGCCTTCTTTGTTTTCTAGCATGTGCTGCTAGTGGGTGTTCTAGAGAGGCTGCTTCTCCTTTTCCATGCGGCCAGACTCATAAACCAGAGTTGGTCTTTATAGCCGTCTATTTTTCACCAAGTCCATAAACCTCGGTGGCGCTGGCACCGTCCGTAGCTCCAGCAAGTGTCCAGCGTGATGATTTGGTGGCACAGAAACAAGACTGTTTACACCCTGATGGCCAAACCTTCAATTTTTCATGAGGTGCTGGGAGAATAATCTAGCGTTTGCCCCAGCATTGCTTTCTGAGCTTTGCCTTTATTGCCATGTTGTGCTGAACTTGACCGTGCTTGAAAGGTACAAGTTGTTCAGCCTATCAGGGAATTTTGTGGTGATCTATAAAATTGTATTTATAATGGTTTTATTCTGTTAATGTCTATCAGTTTCTGGGCTTTGGGAGGCAGGCCTTTGTTTTCACCGGGAACTTGTCTAGGTATCTACTGGTGATTGGAAGCAAATCAGTCACATCTTGGGACTGTCATCATCCCCTGAGTAAAGAACAGGTGACAGGTGGCCTCTGTTGCTTACCTCTTTTCTCCCTTCACTAGCGAGAGAATGACATAGAGGGAGAGTGTGTCACATGATTGAAGTGACACTGTCAATGGGAGCTCAAGAGCCTGGATTAAGTCATTTTACTCTGCCAGTCATCGGCCTTGTGACCTTAAAACAAGTCCTTTCACCTGATTTAAATTTATTTCTCTCTTTTTAACATGGAAAGAATGATACATATTTCATAGCATTGTCATGATAATTAAGTAAGATAAAGTTCTTGACACACAAGAATTCAGAGAAGTGATTAGAAGTAGTATTATTTTAAAATAGGGTGGCAAGTATTTTAGCTTTACCTCATCTGGTGTATAAACATCCACTCTGGAAAATAGGTAAAGTCTTGAGTAGTTATGTTTTCTGAAGAACACCCGGCAGGGTTAACTGGAGCAGGGTCTGACCGGTACGTGTGATGGGCTCCACAGATTAGTCAGCAGAGACTCCACTGGCGTCTCCACAGAGGCCCAGAGACTGCACAGTGGAAGGTCCACTCCAGCGGATCCTCATTCCTCTTTGTCCCACTCAGGACCTGATATACAGTAGGTGCTTAGTAAGTGCTTGTGATGAAGGTATTAGGAGTCACTATTTTTAAAGTTAACTTTCATTGATGTTCCCAGAATAGTGAACAAATCATAACTCTACAACTAGATGCAATTTTAAAATGTGAACACAGCCATAAAGCTACCTATCAAGAAATATGGCCTTAGCAGCATCTAAGAGCCTGCTCCTTTCTGGTTACTTCTCCTCCAGAAGTGGCCTCCATTCTGCCTTCTATCTGCATGGATTACATTTGCCTGTAAGACAGATTTCTTTCACTCAGTGTTACTTGGTGGCCTCCTCCACCCATGTTGTTACATACAGCAAAGGTTTGTTAATTGTATTGCTTCGTATTATTCTGTCATATGACTACCTCACAATTTATCTGTCCTACAATTGTTTGGCCTTTGAACATATCCAGTTTGGGGCTACGAATAATGCAGCAGTGAAAAACCTGGTCTGTATCTTTTGGTGATACATATACACACTTAGGTTGAGTACAAGTTCTAGGTTATGAGAGAATACTTATACTCAGCTGTAATACCAGTGCAGCTTTCCAAAGTGGTTGTGTTCTTGACACTCCCACCAGCAGACTATAAGAGTGTTGGATGTCCCCATGGCGTCTGTTCATTGAAGCCATCTTGGTGGATATGTAGGCATATCCCACTATGGTTTTATTTTGTATTTCCCTGAGGACCAGTGATGGTAAGCACCTTTCTGTATGAGTGTTCATTTGAATGTTGTTTTTGTGAAATGCATGTTTGCCTAATTTTTTTCTACTGAGTTGCTTGTTTTTTTCTGATTGATTTGTAGAGTGCTTATAAAATCTATGCACATGTCCTTTGTCAGATAAATGTATTGTAAATATCTCCTCCTACACAGAGCTTGCCTTTCACTTTTTAAATGGTATCTTTTGATGAACAGAAGTTTGTTTATTTCATGTAGTCCAATTTGTCAGCTTTCCCTTATGCTAGATACTGTGTTTTGCTAAGGAAATCTTTGTTCACTCCAGGTCATAATAGAGTTTCCCATTTCTCAGAAGCTGTATTATTTATCTTCACCATTAGTAGAACCGCTACTTCTTTAAAGAGCTCTCAAGTCAATGGAAGCTGTCCAAAGTGATGTCTTAAGGTGATGGAGGTTTAATTTCAAATCAGCAGATAACCTCTCATCTGTCAGGAACTCTAGGGTTGTTTGAGTGGGGATGTACTCACCAAAGCTTGTTGTTCTGCAAAGGCCTGACCCTGACCAAGTAACCTGAGGTTGATCACTTTTCACCTGTGTACAAAGCTACTTCTGCTGTACAAACTTCAGAAAGATAAGTAAGGGAGGCAGGGTGGTGACGCGATACCCTGGATGCTCTGGGAAAGGCTCTACCCTTTGCTCAGCATTCCCCTTGCTCATCCTGTCTTTGCAACATTTGACAACTTTTATGTCCCAACTTCCAAACCTGTTCACCAGGCTGTAGAATGCCATAGGTGGCTGGCTTTGCAGTGTTAAACAAACCGTTTAACTGCCCTAAGCCCATTTCTTGGTCTGTAAAATTGGGACCATTGGGAGGATCCCTCAGAGTATTTATTTGTTGAATGGATAGATGGTTGTGCTGATCGTTAAATAAAACCAGGTCTGTAACACACTTAGTCTGGTTTTCACACCCAGTTCAGGGCTCAGTAAAAGTATTTGCCTTCTGCTCTCTTCCTTACAATAATTACTTGCTGGATACTAAAATGTCATCAGCTTTGCAAACCTAGTGTAGCGGATATGAAAGTAAACCTAAGTTAAATTGAGAAGTGTACTGTGCAGCTTTGCCTATGATGTGGTAGCAAATGTGTGCGATTTTGTGAAACATGGGGAGGAAGGAAGGAAAGAGAAAGGACAGAACAGTGCCGTCAAAGGTTTAAGTTGGAGCACACCAGACTGCTGCTGGGGGAGTGTTTGTGCCATTAGGTGGACGTTTCCAAATGGTGATTGTGAAGGTGGTGCTGTGTGGTTCCACAGAGGCCCCGAACTGGTGTTCCTGCTTCCTCTCTGGTTCGCCTTACACCACCACACCCATCCATTAAGATGATCCCTTTACAACATGAATTGCACCATGGCCCTTTCCTGTGCAGAACCCTTAAATGATTCCCCGCTGCCCTTAGAATATCCGACTCCTACACTGCGGAGTCTGTGCCTGATCTGGGCCTTCCTAGCCTTTCCCACCTCCTTCCCCACCACTGCCTGCTCACGCGTCATTGCTGTAGACCCCACAGTCTGCTTCTTCTTTTTTCCAAAGCACCAAGCTTTTCTCTGCCCCAGGCCTTAGCTCAGCTCACCTCTCAGGGGGCTCTTCCCTGGACAAGTCTCCCTAACCGGGAGTGGTAGGGTCAGATTCCTCATCTCAGCATCATGTTGTTCTTGCCAGAAAATGGATTTGTGCTTATTTATTTACTTATTTGCCTGGCGTCTGTCCCCCACTGGATCTAAACCATACGATTCATTTCTGGGACACCCTAGATGCTCAGTAAACAAGGCCATGTGCTGTCTGCCTCAGCCCATCCTGGAGGTTAAAACCAGGGGCCCTCCAGGTCTTCCTCATGCTGTGCAGACCCTCCTGCGTCCTCCCTCACCACCACCAGCTCCTGGTGTCCCCTGTGGTGGTGTTTGCAAATTCCACAGGGCCCTACATCTTCCTCCCATCTCACCTGGAGCTTCCTGCCTCGCATTTCCCTGAAAAATCCACTGTTGCAAATCAACTATCTCCTCAAATCCCATTTTATTCAGTGACCAGAGTTATTGCTCCAGGCTCATATTGATGGTCATTGGCCACCTTCCCGTAAGAGAAGGGTCAGTGGTCGTGATGCCGTGGGTGTCCCTCCCAGTTTGGCCTTGCAGAGGTGTGGGTGTTTGTAATCCCTCTACCTGGGTATTCCTGGTGCCATCAGGCCGGTAGTGTGAACTACTAGGGCTGTCCTCTGCAGAACTTCTTAGGCAGAGGCCTCTTGGTTGGAAATAACAGGATCCAACTCCGCTTGCTTAATTTACTGAGGGGAATGAGAACGCAGGGGTGTCTGTGGACACTGAGGAGCAGAGAGCATGTCCAGGGCTTGTGAGGACCCTTGATTTCTACTCTGAGTTTAAGCATCGTCAGAGAGGACCTGTTTCCTGGGAGACCTTCTTCCATCGATCCAGGCAGTGACCCCCAATTTAGTCCAGCGTGACCCAGAGGAGGACTACCCGCAGATGCTCTTGGACTTGACTTAGCTAACTCAAACAATGTAACCTGATTGTTTGGACCCTCATGTTACTCTGAAAGAATTAAAACAAAAGAGGGGACTGTGCGAACACACAGAGGCACATTTCCATGCCCCCTGCCTCAGAGATCACATACTGGGCAGGGACAATAGCAGGAAAGCGTGGCTCGCCCTGATCTGGAAGGTTCTTGAAGGAAATGCAGCATGGACAGGGCTGTTCTTTAGTGAACAGCAGTGGGACAGTTAAGGAGGTTAGACGGAGGAAGCTCATTTACTAGGGTGGAGAGAGGAGGAGCCAGCCAGACTCCGAGTGGCACTGTTGAGATGGCTTGGCGCATGGTGGCTGGAGGTGGGGTGCGACAGATGTGACTCGGCCTACAGGGGTGCCCAGACCTGGACGTTAGGTCTGGTGTTCATCTGCCTGAATTCTTAGCCTTTCTGAGCCCCTATTTCCTTATTTTTTAAATGTAGGTTGATGGGCATAGAATACTCCGTTGGTCCCATGTTGGACACATTGTAAGCCCTCAGCAGATATTAACTAACATAATTATTAATCTCTAGAAGATACATGTGTAAGGGCATCTGCCTGCAGGGGAAGGCATTACTGTTGCAATGTGTCAAAGAGAGTTTCTCCATGAGCCTCTCCTGGGCCAGTGGAACCTGATTTCAGACCTTAGAATGATAGTGGGTTTGTTTTTAATGGTAATGGTTTGATAATAGTACGCCACACTCATATCCTGCCAAACCTGAGGTGTTAAGGGCCTGATACTTGTCTTTACGTAACTGGAAATGTGCATAAGAGGAAAAGTCCTAAATTAATTCCTTCCCTGATGGTCTCACTTAGCACGTTGGATGTTGTATCATTAGGCTTAGATAGACTGAGTCTGTTAGCTAGATTGGCAGGTGAAATCCTTATTTGAAGAGCTTGGAAATTGTCAAGCGGTAATGATAGATCAACAAAAGAGTACATTTTATATTTCTAAAATTATAGGTGTGTTCCTGCAGGGAGGAACGCATCCCCCCCACCACACCCCCCCGGGTGGAATGAGCAGTTTGCCTGCACACAGCTTAGCACCCCTTCAGCTATGCATTCCCTTTGATCCCTAGCTTATTAAAAAATGCAAATCTGAATTGTATCTTATTAATGTGCGCCTTTGTGTTAGAGCTGTGGGGGGCTAAAAATCCCCGTTTCTCTAACATATTTGGATTTTTAATGTGCGAAGTGTGGCAAGAGCTTGATTTTTCTGCAGGCCATATTTTCTAATCAACTGTTATGAAAGATTTTTTATTGTGCTGCTATTTCTTGCTTTGTTGGAATTCGAGGAGATAAAGAGTAATGACTTCATTGTTATACCCCAGGTATTCTCCAGCTCCTTATTAATTTACTATAACTTCTCCAACATGACAGTGGCTCTGTCTTACAGAAGCATTCTGGAGCATTCACATATTTTAACTACGTGTCTGATGTCAGAGGTAGTCGATCCATAGAATTGGCTGGTGATCCCCCCAGGCTTATGGGGCACCTGGGGGGTGACAGTGCCCAGCTAGTCCCTTGTCTCAATATGTGCAACCGTCCTTATACCCAGTGTGTTCTTGTTATTAGAACAATTTCTTTTCCTTTAAAAAATAAGGCGTTTGAAATTTAATTGGAATCAAGTTAAAAATTGATCCCATTAGGGTACAGCTGTGTTTTTCTCGCTTATCCCATTTCTGGTGCTCCAGCTCCTCACTCGCTTACCCTTTTCTTCACTTTATGCCCTAGAATAAGCTTCTTCCATGTATTTAATGATTCTTTTTCTTAAGATCAAAGCCAGTTATTTTACAAAAGCCATCACATGCAAATGATCATTTTATATTTATGAGGCTGTCCATATGTACCCCCTTATAAAGCTCTTTCTAGAACAATCCTGTGAAGTTGGGGATCCCGGCAGGGTGGAAGCCAGTGACCTGGTTAATGATAAAACCAATGACGGCCAACACTGGTTTAGTACCTGCTGTGTACTAGGCACACAGTATCTCATTCAATCCTGAAAGCAGCCCTCTGAGGTTGGTGCTATTACTATGTCCCTGTTTAACAGATGAGGCAATGGAGGCACAGAAGTTAAGTAACTTGCCCAAGGTCATGTGCCTGCGAGGGTCAGAACTGGGGAGCTTCCCTGGGAGTCTGAGTGAGAGTCCAAGCCCTTCACCTCCACGCTACCCACATTTGCTGGCTGTGGGAAGACTGGGGTTCTTCTTCTGCTCTGCTGTTAGCAGCCAGCCACGTGGCTTCAGGCACATTGCTATGTCTCCGCCACCTTTACGCTAGAATATTGGACTGGATTATCTCAGGTCACATATGGCCCTTAAGTTTTATAATTCCTAGTGACTATTTTATGTATGTATGTATGTATGTATGTATGTATTTTTTTTTTTTGAGACAGAGCCTCAAGCTGTCACCCTGGACAGAGTGCTATGGCATCACAGCTCACAGCAACCTCCAATTCCTGGGCTCAAGCGAGTCTCATGCCTCCACCTCCCAAATAGCTGGGACTACAGGCGCCTGCCACGACGCCTGGCCATTTTTTGGTTGCAGCCGTCATTGTTGTTTGGCAGGCCCAGGGGCTGGATTCGAACCCTCCAGCTCAGGTGTATGTGGCTCGTGCCTTAGCCCGTTGAGCCACAGGCACCGAGCCCCAATAATTTTTTTTGATTAAGTAAGTCCTCAAGGTGAGACTCTCTAAACAAATCCCACATTGGGTCTGCAATGATATCTGCTATCTGCAGTGACAGTGCTCTGGCTGACAATTCTAGAATGCTATGATGATATGGGACTTAGTTTACTGCTATGGACACAGCATGTGCTCAATCAATTCCTAATGAATTGAAAAATAAGAACCCATAAGAAAGATTAACTCCTAATTTATGACATTTCCAGTTTTCTGTTTTTTACATCTAGCCAAGGAGACAATGTTACAGGAGGTCTGGGAGAACTAGAATTACTTCATTAAAATAATACTTTATTGTCGAGTTATCTTATTTACTTTAAATACAAAATAGTAATCAAAACATCACTTCATATTATCAAATTCCACCCCATCTCTTTTTTTAAAGAGATGTCACAAGATCCAAATTGGGTTGGATTAGATATAAATTTATTAAGACCCAGTTTAATCCCTGAAAAGAGGTTTTGGTCTTAACATGTGATACAGGTCTTGAGTATTTTTATAATATGTTCTGAAGTAAAAGGTGTACGAAGGTTCACAAACCGCTTCTATTGACAGATTCAGCCCATGGCTATTGTTTTGTCTGATATAAAGCAAGTTTGCTTTATTGGAATGTCTTCAGCCAGACCAGGCACTCTTCTAATATTCTTCCATTTGGACACAGATCCCATCCTGCCTTCTGTCTTACACCTAACGTACCTTAGTCTTTCATACTAACTCTTGGAGGCCTACAGGCATTTAAGTTTACATATTTCTCAGTTTCTACTAAAATTTTTCTCCTAGCTGGGCATTGTGGCGGGCGCCTGTAGTCCCAGCTACTTGGGAGGCTGAGGCAAGAGAATCACCTAAGCCCAGGAGTTGGGAGATTGTTGTGAGCTGTGATGCCACAGCACTCTACCAAGCTGTGAAGCGAGACTCTGTCTCTATAAAAAATAAAAATAAAAATAAAATTTTTCTTGGGTAATTTTTAAATAGCTTCAGTGTTACGGAAAACTTACTTTTTAAAATCTGTACTTATGGCTCAGCGCCTGTGGCTCAACAGGCTAAGGCGCCAGCCACATACACCTGAGCTGGCGGGTTTGAATCCAATCCTAGGACCCACCAAACAACATGAAGGTTGCAACCAAAAAACAAATGGCCAGGCGTTGTGGCGGGCGCCCATAGTCCCAGCTACTTGGGAGGAATTGGAGGTTGCTGCCAAGCAACAATGACAGATTCGAGACCAGCCTCGAGCTCACAGATTCGAGACCAGCCTGAGTTAGAGAGAGACCTCATCTCTAAA